>JAZHYW010029282.1:0-17682 GCA_037355805.1 Ixodes ricinus | reverse complement strand
AGGTGTGGTGGGATCAGGCACCGACGAGCGGCGAGCGTAGAAAGGTCCCGGATGTACCGCGGCGGCGCTGCGGTCGTATGGACTGGAGTATCCGACCGGTTCCGAGCGTTCCTAAGGCCTTTGGCGAGCAGCTTTGGCTTGCGGTTTGGCTCTTTGGCGGTATGCCAGCGCGAAGTGGCTCCCATTCTAAACTGATCTTTACCCCGTGTTTTCTATCGTTTGCGGCCAATGAAGTGTCATGCAAAATTAGTGTTTAATCGCGCAGCAAATGGAATGCGAGCCGCCCTGTCTGCCCGCTTCATACAGCCTATTCAGAACATGCTTTAGTGGTGCCCTCTCGAGCCGTCCACACGGAGTGCAGCAGCCGTGAGCGCTCGCCCAGCTCACTAGCCCTCCTCTAGTTCAGGGCCACTCAAGCAACCAAGGACGTCATAAAGGAGGTTATTTTTTGCTTGTTTTTGTAATCTTAATTTGCCTATAACTTTTAAAATAAAGCGAAATTCCAGAAAAGAAAAGTTTCATTAAGTTACTACGTTCAGTGCGCTCAGGTTAGGGGCAAATTAAAACCCAGTAAAAAAGTCCTTGCAGTGCCCCTTTAAGTTTACGTTAGTCTATGCAGGGTCGCTGTTCTTTCCCGGGACTCTCGACGATGAACATGGGAGGGGACGTAATCGCTTTTCCCTGACATATTTAGGCCCACGCCCAGCATTTTTTGGACAGAATATTTCAAAAGCGCGTGACGAGGCAAAGTTCTGCGCACTCTTCTACGGGAAGGTTGATCAGAGTTCAACTTAATGTCATGTTCTAATAGATTCGTCTTACCGGGACGAAGATTAAACAAGTCCTTAAAAAACTCTAGAACCTCCTGTAATTCGTGTGTTTGCAGTGCAATCAATATTGCCCCATCAGTTGCGCTCTTAAGTACCTACTCTGTAGGAGGAAGCGAGCATGGGGATGGTAGTGGTGGGATTGGGATGACTTCTTCAGGTTCATTCAAGGCGATACTAACGACCTTGGTGCTTTCGATAAACGTTTCCATTAAATTACAGTGATTTATAATCAGCTTATTTCGTTAGCGGGGAAACGTCGCCAAGTAATTAGTGTAAGAGATCTTTCGTTGCACAACCACTGGTTTATTCGACGCCTATTCAAGCTTATTTACATTTGGCGCCTTGAGGATTATTACGCTGTAACCTTTCATTAAAAGTTCGTTTCCGAGCATTCTGGTCGTAGTACTTTTTAGCACGCTGCTGTGCCTCCTTCGAGTTCAGCAGAACCAATTCCAGCGATTCTCGTGAGCGCTTCCACAGGGGGAGCACATACTCGACAACCGTTTTGTCGACGAGCTTGTCTTTCCATTTGTCTTTAAACAAAGCTAGCGGACACCGGAAGGCGTGTCCGCAAACCAATTTCGCTGGAGTGAATCCACTGGACTCGTGTGTGACAGAGCACAATGCAAAGAGCATTGCTGGAATAGCTGTGTCCCCATCCGTTTTCCTTTCGTAACAGAGAGCGCGGAGGATGCGCTTTATTGCCGAGTGGAACGTTTCGACTAAATCGTTCTGCGGACGGAACAAGGAGCTATGGTGGATAGCTATGCCACATTTCTCTAGAAACGTTCTGGTTAGCGCACTTGTGAGGACTGAGTCCTGATCGCATTGGTCCTCCCTAGCGAATACCTGTCTCGAAAAGACGCTGAGCAACGCGTTCACGACTGCAGTAGAGTTTAGCTCGTGTAAAATTATTGCCTCTGGAAGCTTTGTGGTAGGACAAAGCAGTGTTAACAGGTACCTGTTTCCTGCCGCAGTTGTTGGTAACGGGTCAACAATTTCTGCCGCCAACCTTCGGAAAGGTTCCCGGCACCTTAGTAGTGCTGTGCTTTTGTTTGAGAGTAGGAGACCATCGAAGGGCACAGATTGGACAGTAGTCTTGTGGCAGCTTTCGGCCGCCGAGACTAATGTTCCATCATTGAGGTCACGAGTTCCTGTCGAACGCTGGCGCAGCACTCTTGTGACGATCTTCCGTAATAGGAGGGCGAAATGGCAACTGCTAGGAGTCAGCCATATAACACATTTTGTTTTAAAAAGTGCAGGGCTGGAAAAAATGTGCGAGAAATCAACCGAAACTTGGACGGAAATCTGAACAGATAATTGTGTCATGCTCTTTCGAAGAAAAAGACTGCATTTACTAAAATAAATAACAAATCTGGTTTTACCGAGTTGGGTTAGGTCCGACGGCGGGTCGGGTCGGGTCGGGCCTGGTCTTGTCTGGTCTGGTTTGGTCTGGTCTGGTCTGGTCTGGTCTGGTCTGGTTTGTCTGGTCGGCCGGGTCGGGTCGGGTCGGGTCGTGGTCGGGTCGGGTCGGGTCGGGTCGGGTCGGGTCGGGTCTAGTCAGGTCTGGTCGGGACGGGTCTGGTCCGGTCTGGTCGGGTTAAATCGAGTCGTGTCGGGTCGGGTCGGGTCTGGTCGGGTTGGGTTGGATCGGGTCGTGTCGGGTCGGGATAGCTTAGGTTAGGTAGGTTAAGATGAAGTGGGTTTGGCTGAGGCTCGTAAAACTCCAGACGTTATTTGTTTAGAAAAGATGTAAGCGTATGTTCAGTTTTTTAGTTTTTTTTCGATGTTCCTTTTTTTGCATATGTGAGCCAATATGTTAAAAAATCTTGCCCTCTCCCTGCATCCCCTAATAACCATTTGTCGTACTATGCGGCCTAAAATTGGTAAAATTCATATCCGATATATTGGTAACCCATAAATATTGAAGGTTTGGCTACTCATTGTGGAAACTGGGACCTGCCTAATACGACTTCATTGTATGTGTGTGTTCGCGCGCGCGCGTATATGCGTGCGTGCGCGCGGCGTGTGTATGTGTTTGTGTGTGTGTGTTTGTGTGACAGAACTTTATTTTGACTTCCGGAGATGATTTCATCGAAACATAATTTATTGGTGGCAAGACTAACTTCACGGCCAATCATGAGACGATGACTAGCTAGGCGTAAGGTACATCGATCTAGTGCCTCCACAGAAACAAAAAAAGAAGTTGCCAGAGTTTCTAATTGATTACGAAAGCCAGTGGCATCTTAGTAGCATCGATAGTCACTGACATTATAAGAATAGCAGGGTGAAGTTTCAATTGTCCCGCTTGGAGGACGAGTTTCCCAATAGACCATTTGCTGTATTACCCAAGCATCAAGGAGCATGCAGGGATTGGTGTTCCACGCGCCGCACGCGCACGCCTTCCCCGTATAAAAGATTCGGAAGTAAATAACTAAAATAAAGCGTTGACGAACGCGCGTGCAAGATGCCATTTGTTTAAGGTTTTTGCTTTAGAAAATTTACTACTGCTGAGGCCAGCACGTGCGGCGCGTGGAACACCAATCCCTGCATTCTCCTTGATGCTTGGGTAATACTGCAATAGGTCTATTCGGGCAAAGCTTCGGCGTCTTGTGGGCCCCAGGCGTGCACGCGCAGCCAAAGCACGGCGGAACGCAACAAGCGCGTGCTAGAGGCAAGGCTCTTTGAAGAGTTGCCCGGCCTTTCTCACCCTGTCATCACCTTGCCAAAAGTTTTTATGCACGCGAGCTCTTACCAAATGATCAAAGATTGCCCGACATCCCAACTGACACGTTAAACTGGCTGCACACGAGCAGACTTGGGAGGTAATCCGTTAGAAAAAAGGTTTTACTTGTAATTCATTACTGTTTCAAGTAATTTATGTAATTACCACATTACATTTTGGCGGAAGTAACGTTTAACGTTATTTATTACAAAGTCTTTGCAAAGGGATTTCTTTGAGACTACTCGTTATGTTTTATAAATATCTGGATATAGTCATATTACTGTTACTAACACCTTACGTTCAGTTATTTCAACAGGACATAAAATAATAAATAATAGAAGCTATATACATAGTGTAACTAGAATTAGAGCGCGCAATAGACCCTTTGCGGAATTCGGTCTGGCCACTGGGATAATTATCATTACCTAAGAGTGTATCAACTCTACATGCTAATGGCTGACTTTTGATGGCCGATTACGTACGATTTTGAGGACAGGCACGGATGTGGAGCCTGAATATTCCAGACGTTAGTCCGCTGTGTTGCTGGTTGATGTCAGCATGACGAGATTTGTAAGTTTCTGTGCGCTAGGCATTTGAGGATATCATGTGAAGCCTTGGAATGCTGCTCCGCTCTGGCACGCCCTACACAGCTCATGATTACAACATATGGTGAATACTGTCAATTGATATACACAGATACATATTGCTAGTAGATATACACAGGTGCATATTGCCTCGTACATATTGCTAGTCTTTCGACACCACTGAAACTGAAATGAATATTGAAGAGAAGGACTGCACCAAGAAAAGCATCCTGACATTCGTACGTTTGTGATTATACTAGGTTTGAATCGCCATTAGCATACGAAAATTTAGTGTGATATTTGAGCCACTAGATGTCACTGTATTTCTAAAAGTGTCTATTAGCGGCGAGATATTTTGGTGGCGCCCTCCAATGGTTTCCTCTCATGACGTCATTACCTTACGAACAACAAGTTCGACGGTGTTTCTAATTAGCATGGTCGAAGCTTGAGATCATTGCGCTCTAAAACCAACACTGCCAACACCGTCAAAATTGAAGTTCTTACATTACTCTCATTTCTGTCAATGAGAAAACCTTTGCTGACGTCATAGTCAGCATTCGGCTATTCATGCGAGGCCGACCACAGCGACGCTTTTGATCGCGCATGTCGCCAATAGGCAACGTGCGCGATGCGCCATCAAAATCGTCGCTATGGTTGGCCTCCCAAAATAGACCGATCTCACCAGCCCGTTTGACTACTCCACCGCGGCCGCGATGCATGGAGGAAACTTTAGTCTTTCCTGCACGTGCGACAACCGTGCTGGAGCTCTGCGCGTGTAGAGCACGAGATGGCCCGAGCCCTCTCGAGCACTGCCGTCTGCCTCCTTTGACTAAAGTGATGGCGGCGTTACGCATGCGCCGAACGTTCTGTGAAATCGGTCTATTGGCCGAACACTGAATATGATGTCAGCAAAGGATTTCACATCGATGGAAAAAAGAGTAATAAAAGAACTTCAATTTGACGGTGTGGGTAGTGCTGGCTTCAGAGCGCAATGGTTTCAGGCTTCCGCCATGCCCACTAAAACACCATCGAACTTGTTGTTCCCAAGGTAATGACGTCACGAGAAGGAACTATTGGAGGGCGCTGCCAAAACATCTCGTTGCTAATAGTGTTCACAAGATTTAGCTTTTTTATGTTACTGTTTTTCCTGTGCGGTGGGGGGAGGTCCGGTCGCCGACCTATAGTTCGGCTGCCGGATGTTCCCAAGCCATACAGGAGAAACACTAACAAAATAAAACTCCTTCGACTGCACGCCAAAGAGACTAGCTCGCATGCGGTGTTCTCTCATTCATTCTTCTGTGAACTTTAAACCAACACAACCAATGGCGAGGTATGTCTTAGGCCGTAGATTGTATACACGATGTCTCCTTACGATGAACCGCAACCAGCCATCAGAGCCCGTCCGACGCTGTGTGAGTGTCCTTCAAAGGGGCGCAGTGTGCGCGGGGCTCGTGGTCACGTGGTATGTTCACAGCGCCGGATGGAGGAAAATTGCTCGTAGCGTCCACTGTAGTTCATTACATGGTGGAACGGAGTATAATGTCTGGCGAGCTGGAAAAAGTTGAATCGTAAGACAGGCGGAGAATTCGGACGACAGTAGGCGCACCACGATGGAGCGAGGAGTCACTTCACGCTCCTGTCTGTGCGCGCGAGTGGGTGTCATTCAGCCACCAAAAGCACCCAGCACGCGAGGAGATATCTCGTTTCTACCAACAGTGCAAGAGTCAAACCACCTTCGCAGCTGTCCAGACCCAGGTTCCTGCCCCTACCCCGTTTTGTTCTTCTTTTTCGTATAGTCAGTGTCAATTTCTTTCCTACTTGTGTGTATCGTTATAACTGGTTTCTGCGCCACTAGATTGTAGCAGAGGTTTTCAATTGTCCACTTTTTGTTCACGCTGTGTGTGCGGAAGATGCTAAGTGCTTCGGCTTTTCCAAAAAGCAATATTTTTTGTTGTACTTGCCGACTGTGAGCTACGAGCTGTCACCCCTCGCTTCAGTTTGATTCATTTGAAAACAAATATATATAATCTTAGGCTCGGTCTCACGGCAAGCCTCGCTTTACCGAGGTGAAGGTTGCCAAATGTTCGGCCGCCGATGCTACGTGAACAGAAAACAGCTGTCGACGAACCCTTGCCACATCTGTCGATGAAACGAACGTGGTCACCCCTCGATTAGATTAACTTTAGAACTTAGATGAAACGTCACTTTGTCGACGACATAATTTGTCAATATAGGCGAAGGTATTGCATTACAAAATGCGTTGACGTACACGAGCGCCAGCGCAACCATAGTTCTGCCTCAAAAATGCGCTCTCAGATTTCAACTTGAGACGTTTCGGGGTTTCGCAACCATACAAACAATGCAGGTGGAAGGCAACTTGCGCGAACTGGAGAAAGAGCTTCTACAGCATTTTCCCTAATGCTACCGACTAATTAGGTGCAATATATTGCTTTAAGTCGTTATTACTCAAAACGGTCACAATAAATTGGCGGCGTGAAATATTGCAAGTATTACTATATTTCAAATTTATAGAAATATTGATATCTAAAATAATTTCTTGACAAGTATCTAAGCAGTGTAACGTGAAAGTTACTTGTGATATAACGAGTAAAGTAATCAACTACTTTTTAACGCTATTAATTAGTAACGGTACCTGAATACGAGGCAGCATGAGGAAAATGAATTTTATACAATATTTAATGAAGCGCTGTCCAGTGGCTGGGACTATGGCGACATGCGGAATAAAAAGTGTCACTGTGGCGGCCTTCCCGATTGGCCAGAGTGCCCACAAACATCTCGGCTGTTGATCACGTTACGTGTACCGCAGCGAAAGCTAGAACCAGCGAGCTGATAGCGTTAACAGCTGTCCTAAATGCACGAGAGCTTGTGCCGCCGAGATCTGCCCTAGAGCAAGGAGCTCGCGCTTGTAGCCTTTCCTGCGGTACATAATAAGGTAAAATAAAGTATAGTGACTTCAACAGTGATTCAAGCCTGTTCAAGCCTGGTTCACACAGTACTGTTTTCTTACGTTACGCATAAGTCCTTGCAACATCCGTGCCTCGAATTTCGCGTGCAAGTTGACTCCTTAAACTGGTATCCACGCTTCACACGAAGCACAGATGTCTCGGTGACTTTCGGCGTAAGCCGACTTAAGATTTCGTAACATAACGCAATGTAAGGAAATGCTGCCGTGTAAGCTGGCTTTAAAACTTTTGCGCAACAAAATCCGTCACCCATAATTTTATGAAACAAAGGAGACATACATGTCACTTTCCGGGGACCCAGATTTTTACGCTGCCTTATATATAAATATTCCCTCATTGGCTTTGTCATCAGGAACTGAAACATACCTTATACCATGGCATGAGTGCAATCAGATCGACTTTCAACAGTACGACTCTCGACTCGAAGGAAAACAAGGAAATCAACTTTGCGCTGGTCTTGCGTTGCCAATAAAAATACGCTTACAGGCCGAGGCTTTTTTGTTTCTTTAACTGGCTGAAAGTAACCCGCGATGTGCATTTGACCCCTTCTAATCGATTTTCTATCATTAAAGTCATGTTACGTCCGTGACCATTTTTTAGACCTTGAGGTGCAGGTTGGATGACATTTGGCACCGGCCCCTTGGTCATTCACACGTCGCCATATGAACAGTACTACTGTTACCGCGAAACTATATGCTAGTTTATCAGCAATTATTAGACAGTTTTAGTATAGCGTTGCTGGCTCTTACGTACGCAATACGCAATAGTATAGCGTACGCTAAAAATGACCTGCTCGGACCAAATTTAGTTGTGCGTTACGTTTTCGAGCGAACACCGCGCATGATCTTGGTTAAATTTGCTAGAGCCGTAGAAATCCGCGTGCTTATAGCGCAACCATGCACCTGGAAAGAAATATTGAAAATAAAAGCGTGTCCAATAATTTTATTTTAAATTAAACCAATGCCGCAGCTGCCTCGTCAAGCGCGCTTTTCTGCGGGGTACAGAGGCTACGAGTACGAGTGCGTAGCCAAATTCGATCACGGAGCCTCCGTCAGTCGTCCCGTGGAAATGGCACTTTTCATGTATGCTATCGCGGAATGAAATTCATGACCTACTGATGTCCAGTGCATAGCGAGAACTTCGGCGATTTCTTTTAGAGTCCGTCCGTCGGCGATGAACTGTGCGAATAGGCTTAGCGTTGAGCAAATCGCAGCGTTGACGCACATTCCGAGCGGCGAACATTTTCACTGTGCACTCCTTCAGCTGCACGGCGATCTGATTCGACCACGGTAGGTCGAATCAGATCGCCACGCAACACAGAACTTCGAAGACACCACGTTGCCCTTGCTGCGCCAGTCGAGGTAACCGCCATCTTGAAACTGGCGCTCTCGTTGGGTCCGAGATCTCTCGAGAGCGTCCCGCAAGCCCGCTAGCCCGCCGCGCAAAATCCCTCAGCGTTGCGTGCGTACGCAATACGCTAGCTCTTCTATTGCGTTCTGCGCACGTGCACTCCCGATCCGCAATTTTATTGCGTACGCAAGGCTTTAGCGTACGATCCACTAAAACTGTCTATTAAGTGCATACCACGCTATTCCAGGTTACGTAGGACAACCATATTGCGTTTCAGACAAAGTTCGAGCACGGACAAAAGTATGATCCGATGAAGAAAAATCAAACTGCTAGCTTCAAAAGGGCATGGCGCTTATGGTCTGTGTGCGTTATTTATCACCGGCTAAAGCAATCATTAAAAAAACGCAGAGCATCTGCGCATTTACTGTGCGTGATTGCTTTATCCGGTAAGCGCGAACGCACACAAAAAAGAACAAGCACCGGGACCATGCTCTTGTAGTGCTGCTTTATTGGCTGCATCTGATCGTAGTGGGGGCTGTGTTCGGACGTAAGGTTGCTTCGCAAATTTGTGCAGGTTGTGTTCGCAGCAATTTAAACGGAAGCAGTGGCAAATACACCGGGGCATCGGGAAAAGCAGCCACGACAAGAGTGGGCAAGGAAGCTCCAGCGCGAATGCCGAGGGCCTACAAACCTGTTTCTTCGTACCCCAGTTTCGGCTATACCACTCATGGCTTACTGCGCGTCCCGGTACAATGGCTTCACCTTCGATTTCATCACCATAGATTCGCTGCCACGAGTCCGCGTTGGCGATTCCCGTCAACATGATGGCATAAAGCACTTCCCCTGGTTCCACGATGCTCCACGCGTCATCACCGTCAACCCATCGACATCGGTGATGCCCGCAGTGACAGATTTAAATGGCTGGCAGTTCGGCGAATTCTTCCAGTGTGCACGGGACATGGTGGAAAAACGGATTTAGGTGATGACGCTCCGTCCGTCCGACGAGGCGGCCACATTATGTTCGAGCACCGAGCGCGCTTCAATCGCGCGGAAATACGAGTAGATGGCGACCCAGTATGGGGTCCCTCCTAAACCGTGTTTCTTCCACCGTGCTCTAGGCTTCACTGCACGGGGATAGATGGCGCCCACGTATGGGGTCCCTCCCAAACCATGTTTCTTCCACCACTGCTCCAAGCGAGCGTCATTCGATGGAGGTTTAAACAAAAGCACTCAATCTGCACAGCTCCAGTACCCCGAATTACAGTTGGGAAAGAAGCACTTCTTTCCCATCCTTATAGCATGGCTTCTTCTTTGGGTTAAAGCTCTATCTTCGTGCACGATGGTGGCATCTGTGATCTTCCCAGCACTAAAGCAAAACACGAGGCCAGCCACTGGCCACACACCACCACATCGCGAAAAAGGCGAGCACGCGGCGGCGTGGAACTAACTACCTTGGTTCGAGGCAGTGTGGTTCGAGGCTAGGCTCAGAACACGATCCTGTCTGCTCGCTCCCGCGAGGAAGAGTGGCATGTGGCATCAACGCTAAATGTGTTTCTTCCACCGTGGCATACCGCGGACGCGGTTGAATTGACTCGGACTGAGCAAAACATAGAAATATTACGTATGTTGTGGGAACTTCAGAAGCAATCATCTGAAATAGCAACAAGAAATCATGAATTAAAACAAAGTGTCACTAAAATCCCAAACAGTCAACAAAACATTTAATCTGCACTTACAAATATAGGCAGCAGGCTACCAGCTGTCGAAGAGAAGCTAGAGGCTCTAGATGGCGTTGAAGAAGATTTACGAAATACTTCCAGGACAGTGGAATGTCTTCGAAGACAGAACCAATTTTTGTAGACCTGTCTTGACAAACTCGAGGATAGGGTCTTAGGGGATAATTTGAATTTCCACAGAATCTCAAATACCCAGGAAACATGGTCACAAAAGAAGAAACGGTATCAAACCTGCTGTTTAACTGGCCTTGTACTCAGCTGGCCTCGATTGACATCGAACGCACCCACCGTTTAGAAAAAAACTTCAAAAATCGGGTGCCGCTTTGTAATAATCAAATTTTCTAGCTTTAAAACTAGAGAAAAAGTCATTCAGGCTAAAGCGAAATTGAAAAAGCACCATGTGTGTGTAACTGAGGACTTTTCACCCGCAACGCGGGAAGTACGGAAAAAGCTAACTGATTTACTAAATTGATTCCTAACGGTTCCTTCTTCCGATTGAAATATAAAAAACTGTCCGTTAATGGAAAATTATACGTATACAAACCAGTCTTTTATAAACTTTAGGATTCGACGATTCTCTACTTCGCAAGCGACTACTACCGCACCTGTAGTAGTCCCTTGCAAAGCAAGAATTGTCGACTAAACATTTTATCAAGGACCGGTTTTAATATGTATCATTTTTCATTAACAGGACAGTTTCTCCATTAATGGAAAATGAAAGTATTTCGCAACTAACCAGCCACCATTTCCTCCGGCACAACACCATGCATCACCCGGGCAAAGTGATAGGTCAGCCATTTAGCGGTTGCCGAGGGGCAGTGGTTTGCGTTCCTCTATATCACATGTATCTGTTCTATTTACAAATATCAGAAGCGTTGTCAGAAAAGGCATCGAAATTTCTTCTCCTGTTTGATTTCACTCGGCCAATATTGTCGTGTTGACAGAGACATGGCTTCATGGTGACATTCGTGAAACTGAAATTTTTACTCGTTCAACCCATTTCATTTCTACAGAAGCGATAGTGAAGCTACTAGGCAAGGTGGTGGCGTACTAACAGCTATTAAAACAAAATTTGGAGGTCATCTGCGCTTCATTTATCGTTATACATGGAAGTTATCTGGGTCTCCCAAAACTATACTCCGTTGCAACACAAGAAGGTAGGGCGAGGGTAAGCACGGCCGGGGAGGAGGTAGCGGACGGAACGCTGGAGATGAGAAGGGAAACCTCCTCCTCTCTTTAGCGTTTCCCTTATTGAGTAGCAACGAACTCTAGCTCATCGTAGAATTGTTATCGCGGTTTGCTATCGCCCCCGAACGCTTCCTCTGCCTTTGTTACCAATCTTTGTAATGACATAAGCATCGTCATAACACGGTATCCCTCATCTCCTGTATATATGCTGAGTGATTGAAATTATCCAGGAATCGCGTGCTCGACGCCCCGCCTTCCATAAATTCGTTCCCATCTTTCTGTCAAGATTGCGTTGATTTGTGTTTATATTTTAACTTTAAACAGATTGCTTCCGAACGAACCAGGGTAACACCCACAAATGCGAGCCTGTTGGATTTGGTATTATCTACTTGCCCTGAAATTGGCTCAGAAATGATGTTCATGCAGAAAATACGTGACCAATTTCTACTAAATATGTCTGTAAAAATCCATGTGCTGAAGTTTTCTAATATAACCAAAGTTATACGTAATTATCGCAACGCTGACTATGACCAAATCAATGATGAAGTGTTTTTATTTCTACAAACGTTTTTAAACGGATTCGAACAACGCTCAGTTGAATGTAACTGGATGCTATTGAAAACGAAGATGAGAGAGCTCGCCGGATCGTTTTGTTCTAGTTCGTGTAATCTGTTAAAATTAAAACGCACCCTGGAATAATTCATTCATTTTCTACACCTCTTCAATAATAAATAAAGCTCTTGTATTGGAGTTCAAAAACGTCTCGCGACCAGTATCGACGGGTCTCTATATTGTACAGCTGCTGATGAATATCATTCTGCTGTCAAATTGGCGAATGCATCTTTTCTGACAACCACGCCAACGAATATATGTTGCTGAAAAAGTCAAGAAAATTTTGGAATGTAGTAAATCCGGCTGACAGTTCCCGAATATCACTGGCAGATTTCGATGGTAAACCAGTTGATGACGGAGAGGTTCCAGTATGCTTAACAACGTGTTTTCTATATATATTTCTGGGAGTTTTTTTTTCTGTTTTGCCTTTATTTTATAACTGCGAGTGTTTGCCCATGTATCCTGTATTGATTGATGCTAATGGTATTGCTAAAATTATTGACTCTCCCAAACCTTTCTCTTCCACTGGTATTTACTATATTGCTCCAATATTTATAAAACAAAAACACCAATTCATATTCCTTCGTCACCTTCGCTAAACATTTGCAGTAATCACTCGATTCTGGTGAGCTCCCTAAAACCGGGAATATAGGGAAGGTGGTTCCCGTACATCAAAATGGCAGTAAGCATCCACCCTACAACTACAGGCCAATATCACACTCACTAACATCCCATGCAAGATTCTCGAACACATGCTCTTCTCACATATCGCAAACTATTTAAAATCAAATTCATTTTGACCTCGCTCAACACGGCTTTAGCAAATCATTTTCATGCCAGAAACTATTGATTTTATTCATCCGCTAGTTGCATACTATACAGGATAACCGATCATTCGCTGACTGTAAATGTTTAGAGTTCTTCGAAACCATTTGATAAGGTCTCTCACGAGCTCCTGCTACTAAAACAAAAAGGAATAGGTATTGAAAGTAACATACTGAAATGACTTGAATGCTTTCTCACCCCTCATCAGCAATTTGTCGCCGTTAATGACGTCATCTCTCCTAGTTACCCTGTAATTTCTGGGTTACCCCTTAGGAATTGTCCTTGGGCAATTACTTTTATTGTATATATTAACGACCTGACATACTCTGTATCACCTTCGATTCATCTACTCGTAGATGGTTGATTGTGTTCTTTTCGGGAAATAGCCACAACAAATGACGTGCTTGTGCTTCCATTTGATAATGTCACGAATGACAAGTGATGAGGCAGCGAACTCAACTGAGTAAACTGAACGTTTAATGGAGCGAACTTGTGCCCAGAAGAAAATAAAAAGGAGACAGATGATAACAGCAGAGCGTCGCGAGCGTCGAAGTCGGCGTAAGAGCAGAGTCGAACGCTGGGGCGAGACTGACTTTGGCTCGCCACGCGAAGCCCCCTGCGTACGCACGTGGGCTTCTGGAATAATCGGCGTAGAAGGTTCGACGTGCAGAACATTCGGACGTAGAACAAACAACAATGTTCTCGAATTCACCAGAAAATTAAACTGAAACCATAAATAAAAGATGAGTGACTCCCAGAAATCGAACACTGGCACTTCACGTGGAGGCAAGCATTATAACCGTTATCCACGGTCGCGCTGCCTACTTGGCCAGCTGCGCGTGTGGCAATATTAACGCTACCATTTCTGGGTTCACAACGTGGCATACGAGGCTAGGTGTTAACAAATGCAAATTCATGTGAATCTCTCGTTGCTACGCTAGCTCAACTTCATATCACCTTGATAGTAGCCCGCTCGAATTCGTCGAATGATACAAGTATTTAGGTGTTCATATTACTTCTCATCTTCACTGGCGACCTCACCTCGATTTCATTACTAACAAAGCCTCGATCTAAAAGGACCGGTAAGAATCGACGCCTGCACGAAGCAGTCTAAATTTTCCGTCACAGGTGTTTTCATAGAACCTTTTTGCTTGTAAAATTACCAAGCGTAGCTCCATTTCAGTAAGAAGATAGGGCCAAAACACTTGCACAGTGTGAACGGCGAGCGACGACGCCGACGAATGAGTCGAGTGGCGGTGCGCGTTTGGCGCACATTTTGTTAGATGGCTCTACCTGCTTATTGAGGCTGCTCGCGACGACCGTGATTTACTAAAATGAAGATAATCGTTTTGTAGTGTACTCACGGCTCAAGCGTACCCTATTTAGTGACACTATATTCACCGGCAAGGTGAGAACAACAAGGATGACTCCGAGTTATCCCGCCTTTAGCGCGGGATTCCTACCTTCGACAACGCTTCGGCTTCTCGTGAACTTCGAGCGCTCGAACGCAACCAAAGCATGACGGAAGGCACGGAACATGTGCTAAAGGCCGGGCGTTCGAAAGACAAGCCTTGCCGTTCTCATTTCGTCAGTGACATTAGTGCAGCTCACATGGCCGCCGCCATGTAGCTTTCAAATCGTTGAAACACCATCAATTCAAAGTATCCTCGTTTTCCCCCGATAAAAAAAAAAACGGCTGTATTTACATAATACAAAAGCAGACTTCTAATTGAGTTAGCGTTTCGACTCGACCCACGCATACGCCTCGATTCGCAAATCAAGAATATTGAATCCAATAGGGTCTAATCCGCTAGGAAGGGGTAGATGGACATTTTTGAACCGAACTCAGACGTCCATGTAAATGCTAGTGAACTAAATCGGGTGCTTGAGTCGTGGAATCACGGGATTGTTGCGTTATGCCGGGAGGAGATTGCTGAACAACCAACATGGCGGGAAAGTTAAACAGGGTGGAGGCACAGCAGCACTGCCATTTTCGCAGCTTCGAAGAGCTAGAAAGAGCTTTCAAAATTCGAAAATTTGAGACTTTCGGCATGCCGGATAAACCGGAAACGATCGAGATGTCACGAGGCTTGCGTTGTCATCATTTGACACGAGGTGTCGCTGCCGGTGGATGCGAATAAGACTGGCTGGAGTGGAGGCGGCATATGTCTACTAATGTCAGGGGGTGAAGCCTGATTTTAATTTCCTTTGCAAAATTGTATGCAAAGCAGAATCCAACTATGCTTTATGTATTCACGTTTCCCGGCGTTATGGTTACCCTGATATTTCTTTCAAGCAGATGACCAAACGCATCAACCGTGCAAACAAGAACTTATCGTGCCTTCTGTCCAAATTGCTGTCCAAAGAAATATACGTCAAATATTATTGCGGAAACAGCGGTGCGCCCCCCTTCATTTCTACGTCGCGCGGCCATCTTGCTGTCTGCAAGCCGGCTTCACTTGTAGAGCGCCGTCGCCACTCCAGCAAGTCCTTACAGTATATCCTCCATGCGGGTCCATGTAAACACTGCGATTCGATTAAAGCGAATTCAATGCTCTAGCTTGATTGGGAACGCTACGGTGGCGATTTCGCATGTATGCAAACATGGCCAATTTCACTGCAATGTATGTAAATTTTCGCATATAATATTTTCTTATTTTTTTCCGAGAATAAAGGCGGTCGCCGCGAGCAGCACACTTTGAGTGTAACAGCAGCCGAGTCGCTGAAAGGACGGTCGCCTATCCGTCCCACTAATCCTCCTCGCGCGGGACCTGTCCAGTGAGGTTGCCGACAGGGATCAATGAGGGATTACGCTAATCAGGGGACCCCCGAGAACAGTGGGCTTCGGCAGACGGATTAGGCTTGGCGTCTCTCTATTAATCCTGTTAGCTGTCCCCCGCGGGAGAATGCCTGCCTCTCCGCCGCCTCGGCGTAGCCGCTCGGACACAACTGTCGTTGTTCTCTGGACCGTTTCAAGTACGAGAGTTGTTTCGACGTGAACATAATTTTAGAACATTATAATTTATTAATTTATACTAGTTTGCAAGGTTTAGTTACCGGCAGAGTGGACACTGCAGAGAATGTCTTCTGAACGTCGGGCCTCCAGCTCGTGCTCCGTGCCTTCCTCCGTGCTTTGGCTACGCGCGCGCCCAAAGAGTACGAGTAGACGAAGCATTGTCGAAGGTCGCAGACCCGCGGTAGAGGCGGAACAGCAGAATCTCAACCCCTGCCGGTTTCACCTTGTCAATGACTACAACTAAAGTCACTGACAGTTTTAGAAACAGAGGTCGAAGTTTAATATTTTCAATACGGTTAATGCCGCAATCTTTTTGCAGCGGAGCAATAGTAAAATGCTGAGCACAAAAAAGAAAGAAATGTATGGCGAATTGCTGCGCGATTGTTTTGCATACGTGAATCTAGCATCACAAACCTTTATATCTTCGTTTAGCAGCACGTCTAACCCATTCAGCAAGACGCCTGCGTTCACGCGCTCTTCATCAGATAATTTAACGCGTGGCATGTGTACACTTGAAGTAATAAACCTGGTGTTCTTCCAGAATCTCATAACCCGCCCCTCCTCTCCTCCTCGCCTATCTCTCCTCATCCTCATTTCACCCCTGGTCACATGACCTCCCTATGTAAGAGTAAAGTCCCTCTCTCCTCTTCTCCCACCCACCAACCAATGAATGTCGAGGATCCGGCCACGCTTTTATCCAGGCTTCGCTTTCGGGCTGCAGGAAATGCCGAACACCTTGCCAAAAAACGTTTCGCGCTAAAACGTTGGAGAGTGAAATGTGCTTTCTTTTCGTGTGGGTGGTTGCTGTTAAAAACGCCAGTTATTATGCCCGTGACGTTGTACGGATGTTGTACGGATGCTCACTACTGTACTCCGTTCACCCCTAAGCTGAGATTGTTCTGAGATCTACGTGCCTGCCGGACCAATCAGTCGACTGCCTTTCATAACCTGACCCGAGTCTCTACGCGTGGAGTATTTGCGGATGCGTGATCAAGTGGCTAAAAATAAACATATGATTTGTCCAACGACGGCTTAGCTTGCATCGCAGTATCAACTTAGCGGTGAGCGGAGTATAGTATGCAGAGCCGTTGAGCGGAGTATAGTATGCAGAGCCGTTTAACCTGATTAAGTTTGATGGGAGTTTGAAAATATCGACAGTTCATCAACCACGTCAAAGGAGACGTCAATGCAGGTAAACAGAACTTTTCAATCGCCTTTCTGTGGTTCTACGGACTAATTGAATTGCTGATGTTTCTCGTCGAGATAGCGCAAACGGTGTAATCGCGAAGTCAATCAGGTTTCGAGAAATACGAACCCTGTTCATGCCTCGAGCTTCAAAAAAATAATATATATATATATATATATATATATACATGTATGTATATATATATTATACATGTGATTTATAATTACGGCGTGTCTCCCTGCTTATTTATGGAACTCTGCATTTTCCTTATTGCAGAATATATTAAATACAACGCGTATAGTTGCATAGCCAATCACGTCTAGGCTCATTGCGCAACTTGCTGTTATACATGATATTTACGCATGTCTAGAATTGTTGTCATTACGTTATTCAGTAAAATTTTTAGTCCTCTCACTAGATTCATCACGTTCGGGAAGTCCATTTGGCACCTGCTTGTCTCTAGTCATCTGAACACAAGCTCATGAGATTCACCTCTTTCAATACTTTCAACATAAACAAGCCGGGGTCAGATGGGAGAGGAGAAGGAACAGGATATGTTAAAATTAGAGGAAGAGCGTATGAAGATGCCGTTCCATAACCAGCCGGAGTGTATTCAAAAGCACATATCTCAAGGCTATGTTAAGTT
>JAZHYW010029281.1:0-96857 GCA_037355805.1 Ixodes ricinus | reverse complement strand
GGCTTACGGCCCGCTAGGTTTAGCAGATTCAGCGGCTCCGCTTCCGCCATGATGTGCCTCCCGGCAAGTGGGTCCCCATTGACGTGCGATGTATACGCGTGTAGGTTTTGCCGTTCGCGCTTTTGTTGGCGTAAGGAGAAGTCGGAAAACAAGCATTTCGTGATTCGGTGCTTTATTCATGTAAGAATTAGCAAAGAAACCGCCCATTTACGAACGGCACTCATTTATAAATGGGGAATCGCTCGGAAAACGCCTGACGTCCGACACAGCTCAGCGGCCTAGTGCCATTTTCCAGTGGGCAAGTTTGATTGTCTGGATCGCTCTCCGACTGTTTACCACGTCACAAGGTTGGTGCACCGTTGTACGGAATACGGCGGACCGATCGTGATTTTCCGCCGTGCTTCTTCACCTGCCGGTCTTTTGGGGGTCTTCTGACATTGTTTGGTTTGCTGTGAAGGAACAGCGTCGTCATTGCGTGGTGCCCGGCTTTTTGCGATCGCGACAAACCCTTTTTTGAGCTCACTCTCTATGAAGTTTACCAAAAAAAAGCATGACAAGTAAGTATTTGTTACGCGCATTCAAACAAATATCAAAATAAAGGTATCGCTAGCGAAACAAAAGCGCTTGCGAAACGGCGAAGCTGAGCTGCGAGGCCGAAGCTACGAGAGCGAGCTGCATGCTTTGAACGCGCCGACGGAGCGCGTGCACTCGTAGAGTTCACGCGTTGTTCAGCGCGACGTGCACGCGCTTGTAGCGATCGGCTCCGCTCGCGCTTACACTGAAATGCAGTATACACAGTTCAAAATTTGCAAGCTAGGCCGCTCGCAATTATCAAGTCTCGCTAGACAGGAAACGGCTTCGTGATCAACGGACACCTCACATACCTGACGCTGCCACACCAAGTCGCTGCACAGTTTTAGTCAAAATAAAACGCGTTTAACGCACAAAATAATTTAATTGTAAAATTACCTCGCACAATCGAGAACTCGAAGTCGGCTTCCACTTACTAGCCCTCTTCGTTTTTGGCCTCCCGGATCTTGTGCCTTCTGCGGTTTTCTTTTCCTTCCGGGAACCGGTACATCCTGAACCCTTTTTTCGCGCGGTTCGACCACCCAACGGCACTACAGCACCCCAGAGCGCAGAACGAACATTTTCACCGTCGCTCTCGCTCCACGCTAGTGGGGCGGCTGCCGGCTCGAGACCAGTGTTGCCGCACTGCCACTTCAGTTTTTCTCTTGTCGAGCGGCGAAAATTCCCTTTTTGTCCCCACAACACCATTCTAGTGACAGAAGTCGTTTTTAAGATGCGCATGACGCCAAGTACGGTTAAATGCAAAAAACACCTCCCGTATGTTTTTGTTTTGTAGAAGTTTGCATCGCATAACTTACGAAATGTAGAAGTTCTTTTCCGCATTATACCTTGGTTGAATGAACCAGGGGAACTAAATGAAGGCAAGCAGGCCATTAACTAAACTAAAATCGGCTGCTCGTTTTCGTGATGTGAAAGGGAACCCACCCACTGTGCAATCCATGATCTATCGCACTGAGAGAGGACGTGTGTGCGTAGCTAGGGGTGACTAAAGCGCGCAAACCGGCAGTACTGTACCGGCAGGCTGGCAGCACGCACATGATGTAAGTCGTGATGAATTAGATTGGCTCTTAAAAACAGCAAACTGTCTGAGTAGCTAGTGCCACTTCCTTTCTCTTGTTCGATGCAAATAAGAAAATTACAAAATTCCTGTTTAGATTTTTAGTAAAAAATATTTCCCACGTTTTACATGTGTTTAAATTCTGGTTTCCCTTTTTGCCTAGCTGTCATGCTTTTTCCCGCAATATGGGAAATTTCCCACGATACGGCAACACTGCTCGAGACGGCAAGGCACATCATGGCGGACAACGAAACTCGGAACGCGATGCGCACAGTTGCCAGACTGTTTGATCAGTGTTGCCAGACTGGCGGCTGGATCAATAAACCGCCGAACTCTCCCAGTATAAAAGGCTCTGGTTGAGGTGGGAAGAGCGAATGACCAGTCCGCGACGTCATGGACTTGGCGCGCAGAATTTCAGATAAATCTCCCGCCGTCAATACTGCTCTAAAAAAATTTCACGTATTTTTTTTTTTTTGACGCGCGTGCCCCAATCAAACTGTTAAAAAAAAGAGAAACGTTTGGGGTTTTTTAAGCATAGAAATAAACGCGACCGATTATTCGAATAATTATTCGATTAAAGTCTGGCAATTAATCGGGTTAAACTTTTAATCGACTCCCAGCCCTATAATACTGAGTATGGAACGGAGTATAGTAGCCCGCCGTACCAGTCTCTTTTTTGTATGTGCGGCCAGTCCCTTAGCGCAACGGCGCCACCCTGGGGCTTCCGGAGGTTCCCATTCGAGTTCTTCCCGTCCGCTTCGACCACCTCGCTGGTTTGTTTACATCTGGTGTGTGGAGTTTCCCCGCTAGACTTCCGGTTCATGTCTCACGAATACTCTTAAACCGCCGCTCTTTTTTTCTTATTTCCTAGGTCATTCTCTTTTGAAAGTGTTGTCTGTCTGGTGCGAATTCCGTGATTCAACGGCTGCCTTTTCCTCTATTGTCCGGTCCCTCTCCTTTCCTTTCTTTTGGACGCCAACAACAACAACAACAACAACAACAACAATGTTTTCCTCCACTAGCGCCGGCTGAAGTGATTAAAAGAAAAGAGCTATCACGAATGGGAAGACCAGACTGCCTACTTCGTTTGCATCAATTCAAACAAACAAATGCGTAACACAAAAAACAGAAGAAGGAAATAAAGTAAATTACGACGGAAAACATTATTCCTAAGATGTTTTTTTATGGTTAGATTTTTCGCGTGAGAAGGCAATGATGTTATCCACTCGTAACTAGTTGTATCCTTCGAGTAAAACGCAGCCAGCAATATTGAGGCATTTTACCTTCTCGTATGTTTGTCTTTTTAGACTTAGGTTAGGTGGCGCAAGCTACCGCTCGTTACAAAGGGTATAGCCATTAACATTTATCCATCCATCCATAGTTTAGAGCAGTGGTTCCCAAATGGGGGTCCGCGGACCCTAGGGGGTCCGCGAAGCCACTTCTGGGGTCCGCGAGACCCTCAACAAATTTTTTTTTTTTTTTTAGTTGGCACGTTTTTTGTAGTTCAGTCCGGCCGTGACTAATTTGCAACCTGCTTCCGGAACTACGACAGCAATCCGCACGAGATCATCTCGGTCACCTCCTTTCCCTCTTCCCCACACCTTCCCGAACTACGTGTCTCGGGTGCCCCGCGGCGGGATTATCATATCGCATATCCTGATTTTCGACTGGCATCGAAAATGAAGTGATGTGAAGATGTGCAAAATGAAGTGATGCACCTTTGTTTTATATTTTTCTGCTACGTAGCAATAAAAGGCACCTGTTTCATGCTCCAGATCTGTTAACTTACTTACGTACCCCCCCCCCCCCCCCCCGCTGGAAGGGGTCCCCCATCACTGCCAGCGGTCCGCAAGGGGTCCCCGACACATCCATGGCTGGGAACCACTGGTTTAGAGAAAACGCTACGTCAACGCTGAGCTTTCTTTGGTAGCCTTGGTAACGTGCTATTGGCGGCGATACCCTTCTTTTTTTTTCTTTGGCGTCCGACTTTGACAAGCTGCGGAAATGACCTACCACAGACCACAGCACAGGCCCACAGATGGCGCTATTGTCACATTGAGGATAACGTCCGTGGATACTTTACTTGAGGACCCCTTGACGTTTTCCCCCAGCCTCAGGGGCAGCTCTCTCGGGCCTCGGGGACTTGAGGCCGTTTTTTCTTGCCGGCGAAAGCACCTGGCGTCATCTGTGGGTGCGTGCGTCAACTAACCGGTCTCGTTCCTCGGTTGAGTAGACCCATCCGGAAAATTCGCGGCGAATGGGAATTGTGGGGCTGCTCCGATGTACGCTTGTGCCGGCTCGTACGCTTCGTATACTCTGGTAGCGACGCGGATCATTTTCTCTTATCATTAGGAGCTCAGAACGCTAAAAAAATAAAGCGACTTCCCCGTGTTCTTAAACCACAACATTTTAAACCAACGTCAACTTCGTCCTTGACTCCTGGATAATCTCACTTGCCGTACATCAGTACGTCACAACGCGTGAAGCATACGGTGGGGGCGCCACATATATCCTTAACGGTCTATTCCGCGCTATGCTAACACTCGTAAAAAAGTCTTTAACATAAGGCTTTTTGTTGTACTCGCACCGAGTCGACTACTCTAATGGAGATAGTTAACTACTTCCCCGTTCGTTGATTTTCCCAGAATAGTTCCCAAGAGCCATACATTGACAAAAAAAAAAAGGCCGGGGGGAGGAGGAGGAAGAAGAAGAAGGGAAGGGAAGCAACGCAAGCCTTTTATTTTTTCAACATCGATACCCATACGCTAACGTAATGGCAGACTTGTACGTAACGAGTTACAAGTAACTGATTACTTGTAATCAATTACATTTTATTGTAACTTTTTAACGCTTCAATTACGTTTTTTCTGCGGTAACGTTCGCTGTAATTCAATTACTATTTTTCTGTAATCAATTACAAGTAATCAAATATATGTTTCCGAAAGAGCTAAATATTGAGTTGAGTTTTTTTACGTAAAAAAATCGCTCTGCCTGCCCGTGCGTCACTCGTCTATGTTGCACCAACGTTGGACACTTTTTTTGACCCCTAAACAACTAAAAAAAGATACCAAGATACCAGAAGGATTAGAATGTCAACGCGCTCAGCGACGTTTTGACTGTCGAACTGGCGAAAGGGCTTCGTTTCCTGTGTACGGGTTGTTACGAACCGGGCTTGCCACGACTCGTAAGCCTGAAGCAACTCGGACAGCTGGTACGTCAAAGTGTTTGTGCGCTACAACACCGCCTCTTCCCTCAAGCGCATCCGTCGAGAGGGTCTTCAGCGTCGCGGCAGATATCTTCACCAGGAAACGTGGGAAGATGACTGACAAGAACTTCGAACGACAACTGCTGTTGAAGCTTAACAAGGTGTGAACGACATAAAGAAACAAAATGTAACCACTGTTGAACGTATGTATGCATTTTTGATTTCGTAATAAAAAGTTAAAAAGTAACGTGAAAAGTAATCAATTACTTTCTGCCTAATTTTCAATTACCTTTGTGATGCAGTAATTGATTACTGTAATCAGTTACATTTTTCAATATAGTAATTGTAATTGTAATCGATGACAGTAATCCTGTCGACAAATAAAATTCGAAGTACCTATAACGATCAGGATAATCCACTTAAATAACAAGCACATTGTTGCTTCCAGTGCCAGTTTATTCGCCAAGATGTGTCGTCATTGATTGCGATCACTATAATGAGAATGTTGAACAACATTTTTTCTTTGTATTGTCAAGAAAAGAAAAGTGCGGCATCTACTTTTTCAGCAGCGTCAAAGAATGGCTACGGTTCCTTCGGCCAGAGGGCACTTTCAGTGTTCACTAAAAGCTCTGGATGCCAGCCAGCAGCACCCAAGAAGGACTTCTATAATATATATATTTTTCTACGCAAAGGTATAGATACTGTAGTTAGTAGGTTTTGGCAGGTCTTGATTCTGCTCACATTATTGGCCTTAACAACAAAAGAGGTGTCGGGGCTTCTCGTTCAGCGTTGTGGAGTAAGGTGTCCGACATCTTTTCTGGACTCCGTTCTCCGCGCTGTCTACAAAACGCGGTCCTGTTTCCGTGCACATTGTCTGCTGCTCCTCCGGCATGTTTCGAGACAATGGACGCCTCCTTATCGGCATCCAGCCAACTAAAGAAGTTGGAGCGAGAGTTACGATACGCTTTCGCCGTTGCTTCCCGTTTATTAAAATTCGACAGGAAATCGTTGCACACGATGGACGGAACGGCAGAGGTAACGGATTTTATTTCGTTAGCTATTCTTCCGGCCACGTGCACCTACCGTTAGCATTTGCTTACGGCAACTGTGTCGCTAGCAACTGCAAACGAAACTGCACTGTATAGTAAATTAATCATCGGTAAAAGTTTTTTTTTTTTTTATACTAGCAAGTTAAACGCATAACAGGAATAATGAGCAGTTATACGCGGTGGCACTGTTCGGGAGTGCAGCGCAGATCTAAGGGCAGGTTTTACATATGAGGTACGGCATAATGGTAACAGGCCTGCAGTTCTTTCTCTCTCTCTCTCTCGTCTGTCTGTCTCTTTTTCGGCATTCACGCAGCTTGCGACCCGCACGTACGCTCGCTTGTTTTCCCTCGCATACCCCCCTCCCCACGCACGCACGCACGCACGCACGCACGCACGCACGCACGCACGCACGCACGCACGCACGCACGCACGCACGCACGCACACACACACACACACACACACACACACACACAGACACACACACGCACACGCACCCCCACCTGGCGTCATCTCTGTTCATAACGCAAAGTTGTCCATTGGGGAGGCTTAGGGGCGGGGCGCCCCTGCGCTGCAGTCGCCTCTGCGCTGCAGTTGCTCAAATAGAGCGGAAAATATTGGAGCGGCTCGACACTGGGCTTTGCCCTCTGTCAAATTTACTAAAACTACTCAGTTGGAAAACTCACCCTTGAAACCTGGGCCGCTCGCGTCCACCGGGACCAAACTGGATACGATTACAGCGCCGCCCTTTAGCGGAGATGGCGCCAGCGGCCCTTGCGCGACTTGACCTAAATCGAAACATGCAGTCGTGCAGTTCCCGGAGTGGCCGTTGCGGGAGAAATGGTGGCGTTGCGATCGCGTTTAGTTCGGTTCTCCGAGTACCACTTCTTCGAAGCAGGCTCCTATGCCAGTTTCCCAACTTAGTTATTATATGGTGGTATCGTTGCCTTCTGTGCCTTCGCGACATGGCAGCG
Source organism: Ixodes ricinus (assembly GCA_037355805.1). Taxonomy (NCBI): domain Eukaryota; kingdom Metazoa; phylum Arthropoda; class Arachnida; order Ixodida; family Ixodidae; genus Ixodes; species Ixodes ricinus. Next base: position 89,983 of record JAZHYW010029281.1, on the reverse strand, counting down.
TCGCATGTTGCTATTTTCCCGCTCCTGCTGTCAATCTTTTGTGCTAATTTTTTTTTTAGTGCCGATTTTATTATAGCACTTTCTATACTGGAGACGTATCTCTGCAAAAGAGCCATAGGTCACCAAAATGGGCGACGGAAAAAAGGTTCGAAGCATCTTGGCGCTCAACGCCACGTCACGGCAGCGACCGTTCTCCGAACCACATTTCTTTGCTTCGGAACACATTTTGCGCCCCCGAAATGTGTTTCGGAAAATGGCGCCTGCCATAGCTGGTCGCTAAGCGCCAATATTCTCGTTTGCCGTGCAATCCACCTCTTTTGTTACTTCGTGTTTCTATAACATTCCGTCCTTTCAAATTCACCGCGCGAGCACGGAGAAACTAGACATATTAAAATCTGATGATTAATTTGATTTAAATCAATGTAGCTAGGAAAGAGTGATTCTTTATTACGGATGTATTTTTAATCGTGGCAGATTGATTGGTCAACCCTCCGATCGCTGAAAAAACGCGGAAGAAAGAATTACTGTAAACTTACAGTACAATCATAATTAACAACGTTGTTATTATTGTAAGCCCTACCATGTTAGAACACAAAAGCTTGATTTACTTTCGATTTTGCGTTATGATTTGCTTTCAATAGAGACATTACGTAACTGAGCAACAAAGTGGAAGGTAGAAAAAAGCCCAACGTTCTGATTTCCTCACAAAAGCACCGCCTTTCGCTCGTGTTCTGAAGTCATAAATATTTATTGCTTGATGATTATTTAATTTAAATACAAACACAAAGGCCCTCAGAAATCGTTAAATAATAAACGGTAAGTGAAAAAAGGAAAAAGATTTTTTATGATTATTTTTGCGGGAAAAGTTTGATTTAAGTAATTATTGTAAAACGCGTAAGCGATTTAAATCATCTTTGGTTTTATACTCAAGTTCTCAACCCTGCTCCAAACTGCATATGTCCTACTTTGGTCTCTACAGCTTTGCGCGTACAAATAAGCGTCCTACAGCGTGCTTATAGGATGCTTATGTCTGACATGCTGCCATATACTGCAACGAGTACGTGCCCTCGATTAATGGGAGCGTGCTGGTAAGTTAGGGGAATAAAAGGAAAACGACGAAAATGAGAACAGGATTAGAACGTATTGAAGTCTGACGCAGTGATAGAAGTGCTGCGCCATTTGCGCCAAATTGCGCCATGAACGAAAGTCTGCTACATCTCGCGCCAAGGCGCCATTTTCGCTCAGACTTGCGCCATACCTGCGCCAGAATGGGCTTAAAGCAAAAGTTAAAAATAATTTAATATTGGTCGGGCCTAATATTTCGAAAAGTAGAAGGAAAGAAAAATGGTACGAAAATATTTCACGGCGTCGCTACTGGACATAAAATTTGTTTCAGCTTAGGCCTGAGCACGATTCACAGCTCGCACGCATACAACCTCGCACACATTACTAAAAGCGCGAGTGACGGGGCATTCACTGCACCCGATTGGTTTAGCCGATGAAAAAACACGCACAGGGAGACGAATGTCATGATGTCGCGCTTTTATGCTGTTTGATTGGTCCCATTGGCTCGTAAAGTCGGCTGTAGCGTAGACTTCAGGTGAAACGAAGTATAGGGATTGTTTGTGCATCGCTCTGGCCGGTTGATGCGCTGGCCAGTTGATCGCCGACATCGTCTAAACTACCAGACGGATTTCTGCGATGTTAGGAACTAAAAGTCTCCAGAAAACTTTGCAAATTAGTTGGCTGGTGGTATACTCTGATAAGAGAGAACCAGGATGTTGTACTCCCCAATGAAATCACTCGATTATCATGTCTAGTCACATGCCTTCGTGCCGTGACTACAAAGTACCGCGGCACTTGTGCCGCTCCTGTCAACCTTCACTACATCCCACCACACATGAGCGTGCATCCGTCGGGCTTCACCGCTTTGCACCGGAGTTCTAGGAGCAGCGACTTACTTGTTGGAGCGTTAGTGCAATGGGCAATGAATTCATTCTCAGGATTATTACAGATCGACCTTCTTTGTCTTCATTGCAGATTAATCTCTAATAATTGTTTTTAAAAAAAGGGAAACAGCCGAGAAAAAAAAGATAAGAAAAAACAAAGCCATGGGTCTCTATTCCTGAATAAATACGGTAGTTCTTGTGCAGCTGCCGAATGAACGAGCAGCGAACTTTGATTTAACTCTGGTTCCAACACCGCCGAAAAGCAGTGTCACATTTTAAGTACAAGTGTAGGCTTTCATAATATTTGTCAGTGGTTGGTTTTGTAGTTTATGATATTAGAGTTTTCGAGTTTGGCAGGTTCATAAAACTGTGGGGGACGCGTCTTCTATTGGTGTAGCCGATATGTTGGTTTTTGCAGGCATTTTGCAGAAATTATATTTACGAACCAATTAAACTACCGAGTGTAAAACGAGGATGAGAGGGAGGCTTATCGCAACTGAAGGTTTGGGCTATGAATGATTTATTTTCAACCATTTTTGGTACCCACTTTATACGGACTCTGCTCTGACCAAAGCCTTATTTTTTTTTTTTTAAAAGGCTGTGTTTTTTTTTTGCTGTTTATTTATTTTTATTACAAACTGTGATAAGTAATATGCTTCAGTATCAGAGACAAGCTGTCAATCATTATCACAAACAAATTTATAAATGCAATCACTTCTTTTTTTAATTTTCAATCAATGCACTATCAGATGTTGGCATCTGCTCCAAATGCGTCAGCGGCTGCTCCAAACCAGTGATTTGAATGCTCCAGAACCTGCTACAAAAGGATCAAATGCTGCTTCCATCACTGCTGACGGCATCTAAGGACTTCAGTCTGGGAAGCCTTTCGCCCGTCGTTCGTAAGGGTACGCAGTTTCAATAGGTTTAGTTACATAGGACTATCCGCGTTTATGAAACCCCATGTAGGTCTTCGTGGTGCGCTGAATCGTTGGCTATCTCCCCGTCACAGCTGATTGCTTCGCAGTCGTGTGTGGCAGCCTCTGTTTGAGCTCTCAGCCTGCTTTCAGTTCACGACTCGATCGCGTCTTGAAAGAACCTCCTCGTCGCTTCAACGCTGCGAGCGAAAGCCATTCTTTTATTTTTCCATTTTTTTTTTGTATATCAGGTTTTAGTTTCTGATGTTTCCTAACCGGCTCTTCTGTCTACTTTTCCTTCCCGCGTCTGGCTTGAGACGGGCGAACTATGTCGACAAGCGAGTGTCCGGCCAACAGTCATGTTCGTAGCGCCCCTGCCTAACAATGTACTTTAGTCTTGAAGACGGCTTCGAAACGTCGCATTAAAGGGCAACTCCGCTTCATTTTTGATATTTACAAAACTATGCAGCCCTCTTCAGTATCATATATAGAAAGACCCCATGTCAAATATTACCGCAGACACCCAGTGCAGGAGGAGCGCGACATATACGTTTTACGTTCCCAAATCCGAGCAAATATTCCATAGCTTTCGTCGATATTGCGCGGGAGGCCTGCCCAGCTCCTTTCTCTGCCCGCAGAATAGGGCCGTGTCACGCGGCCTGGCTTTCTCGCAGGGACGTCGTGTTTCCTCTTGTGCGAAAGGGTCACGACCGACTTCCCTAATCGCGCATCGGACGTCATCTCTGCTCCCGGGGGCTAGCTGGGCGTCGCTCGACAGAATGCGCCGCTCGCGTTCACGCAATCATTGGTCTGGTCGGTGCATGGAATTGCGTGCGCCTCGCGTATACCCCCATCTCGTAAGCCGTGCAGCCCTTATACGGTCCGCGGCGCACTGCAGCACAAAACGACTCTTTTTTGCACAGTCGCGTCACGTTCGGTGACAACTGGCCGTGCACGTTACGATAGTTTGTGGCGGTCTCGTTCACTTTCTGAGCATGCGCAGTGGGTGAACCGCTGGGGTTGCCAGATACGTTGTCTGCGAAACAGGGGCGCACGTCCCCGCGAATTCTTTATGGCGCGCGGTTCGCAGTAGCGATTGTGCGTGATGTCATCTGGCAACTGAGAGCGCCCAGTTAATATAGTATTCGCCCGGCGTGGCGCGTTGCGTCAGCGAGGAGTTGGCGGAAGCTGGTCGTTGCGCTTTCATCTGGGAAGACGGTGGCCTGTGTGTGTGTATGTGTGTGCACGCCGTGCTGCGAAACGCGCTGACGTAGCGACTTTTTTTTTTTTTTTTAGCAACTCGCCGATCCATCGGTTCGAAGAACGGGGAGGAGTTAGATTTCCCGGATGACGGCGGTTATTCGAGCTGTTCGTGGCAGCGATGTATGAGACAGCGGATGCTTCGTCGCTTAGTTGGCAGGCATACCTCGCGCCGGCAACGCCGAACACTATCGATTACACTTTGTCTTTCGCGTATGGATACCTAATGGATTAATATATGCAAAAATAAAAACGTCAGCTTAAAACAACATTATACAACCTCTTTGCTGCTCTATTCAATGTGTTTTTACCCTGTAATCCTTAGACCGAGAAAATAAAAACAGCGCTTGACAACGCCCTCGCATGCTTGTTGCGCGCATAGTTCATCCGCTGCTCACACCATGGAACATTGTTCGTAAGTAAAAAGAAGAAGAAGCTAATAATAAGGATTTTATTTCCCAATATTGTAGTTTTAATAACGAAGCTTGAAAGTTGTTTATTTTGCACAAATGGTGGGTGTAATACACAGTATATTGTCGCGAACTTATGGCGTAGCGGCTTTGTTGTTTCAGTTTTACTTTGTTTTGGGGCCCTCCGCGGAGCCCCCAGTGTAGTCGGCCGCTGGTCGCAGCCACGAGGCGGATGAGGGCTTTCCCTCGAGGTGGTTCACGAAGACCCCCGCTCCGGGTGTCAAGTGACACGGTCTCCTGGTCCACGAACCGTCCTGCCTGAAGCTCTGGCCGTCGGCGGCGGGTAACCGAAAAGAGCCAGGTTCAGGGAATTTGGGAATGGTTTCTACGTGTTGAATGGGGTTTGCTTTTGGTGCTATATATAGGTTTGGTTTGTTTACGTAGTACTTGCGTACTTCCTTTTGGTTACCGACTTGTTTTGTATGTGCCTGATCTTGTGATCGTGGCTCCGAACCTACTTTTTATTGTTCATAGCTGCTCTTGTGAGCTTCTTTCGGAAGGTGCCTGTTTTGTCGTGCATATGAGGTTGTCTTGCGGACGTTCATGTTTCCTTTTGGATCCGAGCCTTTTGATTGGTGCTAAGAAAACCCTACGGGATTGGTTGCTATAGATGGCCCCGGAATGCTGCTAAACTCGATATAAGCAGCCGCCAAAGGCCCGCAGAGATCTTGGCTCCTGGATACCAAGCCCTGAACATCAGCCCACCTCTGGAATTAGCTGCACGTCCGACCCCCTCTGGCTGGGGAGTTATACCGCCCGCTAACTTGCAACCTTGGGACGGCTGTGGAGGAGTTCGGCTCGCCCGTCTTGGTGTGCAACTCCTGTTTGTCGAGTCCGGCTGTGGTCGGGACAGTCGCTGGGGGTGTGTGTGGTCGAGGAAAACGGAAGGGAAAGTCGCCAGAGGTTAGGAGTATTTCCTCCAAAGTTTATTGGCGAATTGTCAATCTGTGTTACAAAAGAGTTTCTCCTATGTTCGTAAAATAGTTGTTCTTTAATATCAGCATCATCATCACCAACGGAGAGGAGCCCATTTTCTCCGCGACAATATTTAGGCGAAGAGTCCCAAAATTTTCATAAAAATAAACATTTTTTTCTTCTTTGTAGTGGAAATTACTATACCTTCGCGAGTGCTAGCCGAACTTTGCAGTTCACGCGCGTTGAAATCAGCCGCTGTATCCTCGTCACTTTGAACTCCTATTCGGCAGCTGCGGCCTGGACAATGTACAAGCTCTTACGTTTTTTTCGAGGCAAAGCTGTCGACATCGGGCCGCCCCGCCTATATAGCTGCGTTTATTCTTTGACGTCGGATCTCGATCACGCGACATTCTTCACGATGGCGCAACTTCGCAGGTTCTCGAGATTGCGACGCGACCCGGCCGCGCGTCCTCGTTGTTTTGCGGATGTTGTCTCTGAATGGCCGTTGTCAACCGAGCGTCGTTTTAACACGCCTGCCACGTGTTTGTATCGCAGCTCTTTCCGCGACAACAATATTGCGCTTGTTCTTTGAGCCGTTTCCCTGCGGTAAACTTGACAAGGGCACACGCAGGGAGAATTCTCGCGAGCCTTTGTTTTGCGCGGAGTCTCTTCTCTTCAACTAGATCGATTGTTTCCGTGACTTTTGCCGCTGTTTTGGCGCGCTTTCGCTGCTCGGAAAGGTAGACAGTGACGCGTCGCGACAGACCCGACAAACTGTGAAAAAGGAGAGAAGGAGAGTGAGAGAAAAACAAAACAAGAAAGCAAGAATCATGTTTTTTGTACGTGCTGTTTGCGAACACACAGCTACCAAACATCGGGAAGTCGGCGCAACAAAAAAAAAAAAACAATGAAACTGCTCACTTTTTTTTTTTTTTTAGTTGCACTTTGGCCGTCATGCAACGGCGATGCCAAGCGACACCGCGCACCGCTCGGAGCGCCAGAAAAGGCGAAACGCCACGCCTGCCGGAGGGTGCAAACTTCACTGTGCGAGCAAGTAGTTAGTACCCATATGCGCTCGGTAGAAGAAGCAAACCAAAAAAGTCTGACTAAATTTTTTGTGTGTGTGTGTGTGTGTGGCGGGGGTGGCGGCCCGCTTGAAGTCCAGAGACGGCGCCACATGCGTCAAAGTCTGCCTGCTCATGCGCTTCATGCTTAGGGGAAAGCTGAAATGCTAAAAAAAGGGGGGGGAAAAGCAAAGAAAAGAAGGCGCCGAGAAATGGAACGTTCAGGTGTCGAGTTTCCGAAAAGCGGCTTCATCGGTCTCCTCTCTTCTGTGATGGCTACCGGCCGAGGGGTTCAGACGAAACGTGAGCGGCAAACGATGGACCGTCTGCTGTCGAAACCGAGCAGTTCGATAGGGGCGTTTATGAGCGAAGAACGTCACTTGGATAATTCAAGGATAGACTTCTTCAGCGACTTCTATATTTTCAGGAAGCAAATGGAAGGGCTTTTGTTGCCACTTTGTGAATTGAGAGTATGTTTCGTTCCTGGCCTTTTTCTTGTTTGTTTTGCTCTGTTTTTTTTATTGTATTTTGTACACCTAAAGTGAAGACCTGCAGGTCGTTTAGGGGCGCAAAAGACATTATTATTATTATTATTAATATATAATATGGATAGCTTGATCAACATAGCCGAGCTTTACTATTTGTGAAGAAATGACTTTATCGCCTTCTTAGACTGAGAGTTGAACACAGGGACGGACGAGACAATACATATTTTAACTTTAACGCTATCTTTGTTGTTCGTAGGACGATTGGCTCGAAATTCCGTTGGAGGCTCGCACGTGTCAGCTTCCGTTGCTTTCCTTTTCGCGCGGAAGTCGGAAGGACTTCTGACGTCACTGGTTCACGACAGGAATCTCCTCTTTCGATCTGTTTTAATCTAGAGCCCTGGTCGTGCACTCCGCCGCAACGAGGGCTTTGTCTTTTTCTTTTTTTTTTTCTGATTTTTTGTCAATTTGTTTTTCTAGGTAACCCCCCCCCCCCCCCCCCGGGGACTTCCCCCTCCGCTCCCCCTCCCCGCCGTTGTTTGCAGTGGAGATATTTTTCATCTCGTATCTGGCACGACCTAGCACGGTCCCACTTGTCGGCTCTACATCCCTTGCACCATGTTGTGCAGTCCCTTCCCCCTCCTCCCTTCCGTCCTCAAATTTGTCCACTTTGGCGTTCTCGAAGCAATCACCGTACTCCCCTTTCTGGCGTCACCCTCGGGTTCTTTGTCCTTTCCTACGTGTCTCTCGCCCATCTCTTACCATCACTTGACAAAAAAAAAAAAGCAGTCCGCCAGAAACGTTGCGTGTCCTTCCCGTCCTCGTCCCTTTTCTTGTGCCACCTTAGTTTTGGTTTCCCTTCGTACTTCCATTTGTCCAATTCATCGTGCCTCGAGTTCCCTCATTTGTTCTTTTCAAATATTGTTGGCAGAGCTTCCTACTTTTATCTTATTTAATTTTTGAGCTAAAAACATTCTTTTTTTTCTTTCGCCCAAACGCAGAAACAGACAGGCACACAACGTACGCTATTCGAACGGCCGACACGGTGCACGTGTGCAATGGCGAGATGTCCCGTACTGCAGGCTGCGTGAACGTTCGTATCCTCGTCGCGTGATAGAGAGGACTGAAATAATTGGAGCGCAGAAGCGAGCCTCGGGCGAAAAGCAGCGTGGCCGGGGTAGGTACATGCGAGCACCTTCCGGGTGGGTTGGGTGTCGCGATGAGCGACACTCCACCGAGGAGCGCACCACTGCACGGCCAAACTAACTCCCTTCCGCCCCTTTCCTCCGTGCGGGATGACGCGTTCGGCGCGGTGATGTGATTGCTGCGCCGTTTGCGCCAACCTACGCCACAGTGGTTATATACCCTTACCTGTTTGCGTGTACCCCAAATCTGGGCAATTCGCCCCAACTATGCCCCAAAGGTTAATCTTGCTTAATTAATACGGAAACGAATAGACGCCGCTACACTCAGGATCGTTACGGTGAACCTTTGTGATTTTGGAAACTTTCGACGATCGCTTCGAATAACCATGAATTCGATTTCATCTTTGCATCGAACACTGACGGTACTCGATGAAAGTTTTTCATTGTTCGACATAATAATAATTCGTTTATTTTCCGTCTACATTGATAGTGGAGGTCGAGGAAGAAAGCTGTGAAATACAGCTTGACAAGGCCCTGGACCCCCTACGTAGGCACAGAAGTACAGGGGGGGGGGGGGATGCTACTTCATGCGAAAGTCCAAAACAGGTGGATAATTACGCACACAACACACAAATAAAAAAAGATTGATAATCCCCGAAACATTAAACAAACCGCCAGATCACTGGCATTTTACCTATCTGGGTTTAGAAAATATCATCATCGCGCGATTTAGTCAGCTCCGTTGAGTGCGCTTCTCGGTGTGCACGACTGTACAGCGGAGAAGCCAGATCCGCGGCGTACGCGTCGCGATGTTTTTGGGTATCTTGCTTCGCCGCAGCGCATCCACGTATCGAGGGAAAAAGGGACTCTTCGAGAGTGTGATGGTGACCGCGCTCGCGTCATGGTGTTTGGAAGAGAAAAGGAACTTGGTGAATGCTGATGTGACAACTCTGTCTCGCAGTAAGATTTGCAAAATTAAACCGCCGCTAGTTTTCTTGCGATTTCTTGACGAGTTGTCGACATCTACAATCCCGATTAGATGTAGTTGGGCTACATGATTGGTTTGATTTTCATGTAAAATTGCTCGTTCAGTTACCAGCTCTATAGAGGCCCCCAGCTGTTCGAGAGCGCTGTCAGTAAAGATTAAATCAAAACTAAATAAACTTGCCAGTGGAATGGAATCTTGGGCGTTATAAATAAGGAACTATATTTAGAGCCCACATGCTGACTTTGCTTCCTCATAAAGATCCACGTGTGGAATGCCAGTGATGTGCATAATTAAATGAGAAAATAATCGCGCCGTTTTATTGCAACCTTCGAAATTAAAGCAAAACATCGCATTTGTTACTTATGATTATTCTAATATTACTCGAGTTAAATACTGGTTGGTTTACTTTTGATTCCATACCTAAAAGAACCATTTGCAGATGTTCATACTAAGCCCTTCCTCAATCAGCATGTGTTTCAGAAACGACTACTGCAATGAAACAAAAAGAGCGGCTCTTCTCACAAGCAGTGTTGGGCAAGATACTCGACAAAAGTATTTAATATATAAGTTACTAAATACCCGCTTCAAAATATATAAAGTACTACTTAAGTTATTTTCCCTACAAAATGTCTCGAGTAGAGTACAAACATTTACTAATGTAATCTGCAAGCAACACAAGCAAAGAAAACAGAATCGCATTGTTATTTTATGCAGTCCCAGTGCAATGAGTAGTATCAAACTCCTGAATATTACAAAAGGAAGAAAATCGCACCGTGTGGTGGCATTATGCGCACCTTGCACGCATTGTTTTACTAAGCGCCGAAGTTGATATATATCCGGAGTTCACGTGAAACAAATGCGCAAGTAGATTACCCAAACGCTGCATTCGGATATGACTGAACTTCAAAAGGAAAGGCATAAGGGTACACGGAGAAATCCTTCTACGTTTTTCATGATTGTCGATTTCTTTTTCTTTTTCTTTCCCAAGCGCGTTCAAAAAGGTTTGTTTGCATTTTGAAAGCTCATCCTGCTTCTATCTTGTTTCCGGCCTTGCTGTTATAATCTGTTTTCATGAAAGGGTGGGGCTATCCCCGTTCCTCGGACGGTGTTCCTGAGGGTGCCAGACTGACGAGAGAAATTGATATTCTTGACGTAACAAAGTCACACATTAGATTTTTTTTTTTTAGCTTGCATTTTTGTTTTTGGCTTGTTTCCTGTTCAGATTTCGGGTTCGGTCGCTTCCGCTTCAAGTTTGCAATCGCTCAACTTTGCGCTGCGCTGATTCCTATTCGCCCTTTTTTTGTTTGGCAACGAACTCAGTGGCGCCATTCATTGTGTAGCCCCGGCACACTTTTGGTTCACGTATATTTCCTCATTTGTTTTACTCATCTTTCTTTTATCATAAGAGTGAATTAAGTCTGACAGTGCTATAAGTGGACATTTCTAGAAGATAGCGTGTAAGTCTGACAGTGCTGCAAGAGGCCATTTCTAGAAGATAGCGTGTATATTTGATTTTACCGGATAATCATAAATATAAATTTGTATTCTTGTGTGACGGGGCATGGTGTTTCTCAACCCACTGGGAACGTTTCTTGCACCGCATTATGACATCCGCCAGTGCGGCGATGCCGAGAAGAGCGGCACTGAACGCGCCACCGATAGAAATCGGAGGTGAGTACTCAAAATATTGTATCCGCTGACAGCGATTGAATTTTTTGTCGTTTTAGATGCAGTATTCACCGAGAATATTCTTTGCGTTTCGTGTCGTCCACAACAATGAAATACAATTTAAACAAGGACCCGCGAAATAAGTATTGCAGGAAACGATTGAAGGCAAGTCCCTCCGGCTCGCAGATGTTTATAAATAAAGTTTTAAGTGAGGATCCCGTGTAGACGAGTCTATCCTTTGTCTAGGACTGAAAGCAGCGAAGTCGAGATGGGCCCATTGCCGGAGCGAGTCGAGCAATGATTCAACGAATCCAAGTCGATGCATGAGCATGTTTCAGAAATAGAAATTGAAGCTTTCTTTCCAGCTATGTTATCTACTAATTTTCAAAATAAGAAGAACGCAGTCGCGTTTCAACGGTCAGCAGAAACTCACGGTTTTCTGCTATCGCTCAAAAAATCGCGACTAAGAAAAAAAAAGAAAAAAAAAGGAGAGAACTAGCTTTTTGACAATTTCCAGCCATATCCGGCGGCGGAAACGAGCCTTCGACTAAGCGTTGTAGATGATAAATTCGTTTCAATGTCACCACTGCAAGATATCAGCATTAAGATAAATTGAGGTACGAAAAGTTACAAGCTGAAACAGTGATTTTCACGAGAAACCTTGCACCCACCGTGCGAGCGTAGTTTATGTTCATCGACGGTACAGTGGTAAGTTCGGTGCGCGCTTGATTCACGAAATGTTCCGAGCACACTCGAGAGAATGGCGTCGGGGAAAAGTATTTTCTGTTTGCGAACGCAGCCCACTGCCGCCGGAGGCTTTGTCATTTGGAAAGCGACGGAAATGGAAGACATTGCAGCCGCAGTTGCCTTGTCGGATCCCGAGCGCGATGCAGATGTCGTCCGATAATATTCTGCGCTTTCGATTGTCGTGCAGCTTATTACCGAACAATGGTGTCCCGGTGACCAGGAGATTGTCTTCATTGAATACGCTAGCTCCAATTAAATCTGGAAGTAAAGAAATAGAGGAAACCGCGAAGGAAACGAGCAAACTCCGGAGCAACACACGCATCCAAGGCGTCCATCCGGGTCTTCCGCTCGTTCCTAACTAACCAGTAAGGAGGAAAGCGCCGGTAGCCTTTTCCCCTTTTCTCTCGCCCTGTTTCAGTAAAACGCCCGAGAGCGAGCACAAGCGTCGCTGCGATCGCCGCGCCCTGATTGGGTGAGGTGTACCGTGACGTCAGGGGAAGGACTCCGCTTCGCGATCTCGCATCCGGCTCGCTTCCCTGCCCCCGTTTCCTGGTTTGCGATCATGCTGACCTACTGTTTAGTGCCGCAATGCAAATCCCGAAAAGAAGCCGGTATCAGCTTTCACCGACCCGAAGATATCGAGGCTAAAGAGAGCATGGCCAATCAAACTAGGGATGGGAAAGGCACCGTCAACGTCGGCCGTTGTGTGCCGCAAGCACTTCGAGGAGCGGGACCTCGTTTACCCGGTGTACAAGACGCTGGGTTAGGCCGATACCGACGTGCTTCCGTACCTTTTCTAAGCGTGTTTGTCACTTTTACCTTCATAATTAGGTTACAAATCCCGAAAGCTATCGGCGGAGGCAATTCCGCCGATGAACCTGTCAGTCCACACGGCACAAGGCGATCGTGGGAGGGGTCGGTGAAGCGGCGGCGTAAATGTTTCAGACGCTGGAATTCTGTTCCTTGCACGTTCATGAGCTAGGAGAATATTACAACCCGCTTTGCAAGCCTTTCAAATGGGATTTATATCAAATTCCTTTGGGCGGTCGGCAGATTAGTTCGCGACCCCGACTCTGCGCTTGCCACTCTGCATGCTCAGGGTTCGCAGATGTTTTAAAGGCCATGGGTCTGAATACCTTTGAACTGCTCGTGGAATAGGGTTGTTTTCCATAAATGTAGCTTTTTCGTGAAATATTGATATAGTTCGTACACGTATGCAGGCATGTTTTATTTTTTAGAAGGCGAAGAATTACTGGAACGTAGTTTGTATGGCAGCAGGAAAAATGGCCGAACTGCCCCCCGTTGCCTGTATGAGATGTATTGAACTGCCCTAAATAGGCACAGCAATAGTGCCGTAATTTGTAATGCTTATACTTTTTCCTGACATTCTTTCTTTATTGCAGCCTTGTGTATTCGGAAAATACACCGTTTAGTTTGAATTGTCATTTCAAGGTAAAATATACACTGCTGCAGGTCCCCAAAAGCTTCCTCAGCCTCCAAACTCCCTACAGCTGGACTTTATGACAACAGTGGAAAACAGGAGGAACAGCAAGCGTTCAAACGGCTGTCCAGTGCAAGATGATGCACCAGTAGCAGAAAAATGAACCTGTGAAGGGGGACAGTTTGCGTGAGAAAAGCTTCTAGTATTTTAGCTTCAGGGCAATTTGATTTAGCTGGAATCTCACTTTTAGAGCCTTTGAAACATAAATTTTCGAGAAGGGAATAGTAAATGGCTAGACACCTTCACGTTTTTTGTACATTACTTGAGTGATAATATAAACAAGTACACAGATACCACCAGTGGAGTCCATTGAAATACTATCCGAATCCAGCAAAGGCCAAATGCGAGCAATATAAACAGACATAAACAAATACCTGATATATGCCCGTGTTTCTTTACTTTTCCCTGTACTTGGGCTGTCTCACTTGTGATTCTCTCTCCATGGCCCAGACTATTAGCCCCGTGCGCGACCGAAAGCGTCGCTGGGGTCGGCCTTCCACGATTGGCCGAACGCTGACTATGACGTCGGAAAGGGGATTTATCATCGAGGAAATAAGAGGAATGAAAGAACTTTAATTTTGACGGTGTTGGCAGTGTTCCTTTGAGAGCGCAATGATTTCAAGCTTCCACCATGCTATTTACAAACGCCATCTAACTTGTTGTTCGCAAGATAATGACGTCACAAAGGGGAACCATAGGAGGGCGCCACCAAAACATCTCGCCGCTAATATTTAACACGTTGCTTGAGCAGTATGCAGCTTCTCTGCTTCGACGTTTTTGTTCAAAAACAGAGACAGTAAATAAAAACACGAGATATTATACATAACCTGCCGATTCATTCAGACCATCAGCAGCATTGATTGTGTGAGATGTAAACTATACATGGGTTGCACGTGGCGTCATATCCTTCCTCCTTTCTGGTGGCCAAAAAAATGCCGTTATACTTCGTTTCACCTTATGTGCGAGCGAAGGCAAAGCTGGAAGCGCGAGCACGAAAGCTCCGTGCCTTCAGGCTTTGCTCGAGCGCGCGAGCTGGGCAGAAACGCAAAAAGCGCTGGTCTCGCGCTTCTAGCTTTGGCTTCGCTCGCAGATCAAGTGAAACGAAGTATAATGAAGCTGTGCTCACTCGTTTCCGCTCGCTCGCGACGCTCGTGTACTGCTCGTAGAATATGCACAGCAAAGGCTACGCTCGAGGAAGTTCGGCCACCAGAAAGGAGGACCAAATTACGTCAGTGCAACCTATGTATAGTGATGCTCCTGCAATTGTTGGCGTATTTCTTCCTTTTCATATACCCGCTGCGATTCATGCGTTGCCTGCCCTGTCAATCACACCTGAAATGTTGGTTGAAGTTTCGCCCGCAGCTACAGGCCATACCTCAATAAAGCCACATATGAAAATTTACACTTCTTACAAAAGACGCGTACAAACAAAATTAAATACAAACGAGCGCGTCGACAGCTAACATCGTCACAGCCTCCACAGGGCGAGCGGGGCAAGTCAGGGAAAAAGTCTGTGCTCGCCGTGACGTCACCCCGGTTAGAGGCTTCACGCAAACTTCTCGGGGCTAATAGACGGGCATCCCCAAAGTCTCTTTTGTTCCTTTTGTAGCTTAATACCCCCCCCCCCCCCTTCCTTTCAAAGTTCGTTTTAAGATGCTTCTTCCTTCTCTTTCCTAATCCGCGCATTATTTCATCCTCGGAACCCTCCACCCGTTCTCTGTCAGGGGGCGCCAGCTATTTCTCAAGTGGTGGATTTCCGCGACAAACTCTTTTTTCAAATATTGAACATGTATTTGAGATACATGACTGAGTACAAGATACTGAGAAATGTAATTAAGATAGAATGGCAAATAGTGTCGATGAAATGTATTTGCAAGGTACCAAATTACTACCAGAAGTATTGGAAATACAGTATTTTGAGTAGAGTACTTGAGATGGGCACAAGTCTGCATTATTGTTGCCGTACGTGTCTAGGCGATCCGGTCATTTCGGTGCACGGACATTTCGGTGTAAATACAATATGTGTTTGGAGATGAATAATTGAACCCCCAGACATTGCGTACCTTGGTCAATTTTAATATGTTAATGCAAGAAATGGCACGCTACAATATGTATTGATAGGGATTGCAGATTTGTCTTAATTGAGCTGTGTTTTTATCCAGTATCAAAAAGATATGGGAAATTCAACAACAAAAATTACTTGCGTCTCCGATCCAACAATAATATATTCGAAGATATTTTACTGCGCGGAAAGATATCCGAATGCAGTTGTGAAGGCAGCCATTATAAAATGCTAAGCAATCAATACATATAAAAAAAGAAACAACTTTTTTTTTTTAGCGACAGGGATATGCAGTTTAAGGGTATAATAAGGATTGGTTTAGCTTCAGGTTAGGTAAGGCAAAATGATGACATAAAAAAGTCGCCACATATATACTGGAAACAGTGGCGAATGGGGACAAGTAAGCCGAAGATAATTCCTTAGTCATTCGATTCATAAATATGACAAGTAAAGGAATTGTTATTTGTAAAGGCAATCAGGAAAGTCCCATACTGAGAGAGATAACATAAACATTGTATGAAGATGTAAGTATAAGCAGTATGGTAATAAAATATGCGACGTACGTACAGGGACAATCAAAAGGTAACCAGAATTTCAAATGATACCTACCAAAAAGTCCGTACGCCGAAATGTCCGTACAGCAAAATGACCGTGCATCGAAATGTCCGTGCACCGAAAATTCCGCACCGAAAAGTCCTACACCGAAAAGTCCTATACACCGAAATGTCCTAGACCCCGTGTCTGGTGCTTTGAGGCTAGTTGACAGTTTCTCCAGTCAAACTTGCTGTGACAGTGGTTGGTAACAAGTGGTTTCACAGAAGTGGGAAGGCAAAACCTACACTGTCATTTAGTTGAGCAGGCCGACGCGTGTCCTGATATTCGTAGCGGAACGAATGAAGGTGACGTATATAAGCATGTGCTCCAGGCGTTTCTTTTTGTTGCTCCAAAAAGGAGTTCCGAATGTCTCGTGCCAATCAGATCACCGGGCGCGTGAAATTCGCTCGATTTCGTCGTGGTGTGCCGACAGCGATTGGTCTCCCGCCGCGACCCCACCGGCAATAAGACAACAGCAACACAACACAGAGATAAGCAACCATGCAACGGATATTTTCCTCTCCCGTCGTTTTGGTTTTATCGCTGTACATCCATCCTCTGTACCCGCCCGGAATCTGTAACGGCGGCGACCGAGCGAGCAGTACACGCACCATGACGCCATATTTTGTCCGTTTTATTGCTTTCCTACCGCTAAAGCACCTCGCACTTGGAACCCTGGAATTCGCATAGAAACAGGAACAGTGGGCTCTTTTATTCTGAGATTCCGTACGACCCTCGACGACGGGAGGCACTGAGCAGTCTTCGTTGCGTTCGCGGAAAATAATGGAAATTTCGACCCTGGGTAATAATCGTGGTATAAATCCGAGCACTCCGTTTAATTATATTTGTGGCACACGATAGCATCACGAGGGGGATCTGCTTACTGCCCTCCTTTTCTCCTTCTTTCGTCGCCGCATCTTGTAAATATTTGTATCCTCGTCCACCTGTACTCTGCCGCTCGCAAGGTGACGCAGCTTTGTCCTTTCCTTCTTTTTAAACTCTTGTCTCTTTTCATGGAAAAAAAAATAAAAGGCCATAATTACGCAGGCAGCTCGGTTCGCTGCTTCTGGCGAATCCTTTCTTTTTATTCCTGCACGCACGCTCTATCGGCACCCAGGAAGAAAAAAAAAATTATTCCGAGAGAAGGAAAGATGCGATGCCGCGAGCGTCATTGAAAGCGCCGAGCGACGTCGTCGTCGCGGATGGGGAAAGGATCTGACAAAGGTAGCGCGGCGTCGAGGAGGAGCGGAGTGAGAGAGTAGGCGCCAGAGCGGGCAGACAGCCTTGCGGAGGGAGAGGGGGACTCGCGAGTGAAAGTCGCAGGTGCGTCGACGCAAGTCGACGCGGCGTGTTCGGTGACGAGCGCGCGCAAAATCGCCTCCACCATCGGAGAGTCAAGTAGCCTCCGCCGCGGCCGAAGGAGCGCATCATCCACCCGGGGCGTTGCACAAGTTTAATCTTCGCAGGAAACCAGCGACTCATGAGGAGGAGGCACACCCGACGTCCTCTCGAACTCTTTTAGAAGCGGCGTGTGACCCGACGAGCTTGAACCGTAACGAAGATTCGTCTCTGCAGCGCGTGGTTCGTGACCGCCCGCGTGCTCTTCGGAGGTCCTGGTACGTGTGCGTCGTGCCGATCGGCGAACCATGACGTCCAGCCTGCGCTACCCCGAGTTCCGGAAGAGGGTGAGTTTTGTGCGCGATCATGGGCGTCGCGCTCGCACGATGTTGTGTCGTCAAATGTCAAATGCTGCCGATCGCTACGTGCTGGATATGCAGCGAGCGTTCGGTGAGGGCGGTGCTGTATGGCGGCGCTAGTTACCTTTGCTGTATTTTGGTCGTGACACGTGGCCTTGCCTCATTACAGCCGAGCCGATCCCATATTGCGATCTGGAGCCACGCGCAGATCCGATCCAGACTGACGATATGCCTGATGTTGGCCTCGGCGCCAGGAACGTTTTCGTCCGCGATGTTTGGAGGCTACAAGCTCTCTTCGAGAAAAACAGACGAACTTCTAGCCTCGAAACATAGTACCGTAAATTATAAAACACATTATCATTATAAAAAAAAAAAAGAAAAAAAAATTAGCCGCGCGGTTTGTTGTTTATTTTTGCTTCTACGTCTCCGTGTTGCCCTGCGTCTGTTTGTGTCATGTAATTGCGACTACGCAGTCTCGAATTGACCTCATATTACGGTGCAGTGGTACAACGCAGATTCTTTCTGTCGCAGTGTGTCACACAAAAGTTATTACCTCGAAACGGGGAGTTACGTAACGCGATGGAGCTGTACCGCGCTCGAAAGGAAGAAAAAAAGAAAAAAGGGTGACAGGCGGCAGCCACTTGCAACCTGACGCGGGGGCTGGCAGCGGGAACAGGCGGCTGCATTCCTCGCATTTCACGTCAGTCTCGTCGCCGCGAGGATGGGCAGCCCTTTGTTTGCGACCGAGCAGACAACTCAACTGATAGGCCGGATGCGGGAAACGTCCCCTGCTCGCGCGGCTCGCCCCCCGGGCGGGGGTGCACCGATTGCCGAGGTGGGACCGAGTACCTGCGAGCCGATAAGAACCGGCACTCCACGTTTCGTGGAGCTTGGCCCTCCCCTGTCCCGTCGCCTGAACGCTGGTCGAGGTCAGAGTCCGGCGCCAGAGCAGCGGGGGTCTGGATCGAGACCGGTGCCCCCTGTGGGACGATGAACGATGGTTCCGAGGATGGACGATCGGCTCTATGGGGGGACCTAGAGATGAGTGGGGCCTCCGAAGAATGGAGGTCGAATCCTCTGATCGGGCTTTGCGCTGCGAGAATGATTTATTTACTACTACTATATCTACCAAGTCTGCCAGCCACCCCTGAGGTGGTCATGCGAGAGCGAACGCCGATTTATTTTGCAACGCCAGAAGAAAATGAAAACATCCATATCAATATAGAGCAGCAGCTCAAGTTGCAACACGCCTCTTGAACAAACGTATCGTTGCAGCGGAGGACGAAGATGGGAAGATCTAGTGCAACAACTAGTTGTAATAGATTCCTCATTTCTGCCGCAACAATCTATTGCGTGACTAGTTGCAATATATTGTTCCTCCGCTTCCGATCGTACTAACCGTGGAATGGCGGGAACGAGTCAAATGGCGAGCACTATCTGATAACCCAGGCACGTAGCCATGGGGGGGGGGGGGGGTGTAGCCCATGGGACCCCCCCCCCCCGAAATCTTTCATTTTGCTGGGGCCTCCTCTCCCCTCTTCCCCTCATGCAACATTTTGTAATGGGCGGCCCCCCCCCCCCCCCCGAAACAAGATCCTGGCTACGTGCCTGTGATAACCAAGTCCCATGGTTGTCATCTGGAAATGATTGTGTACGAAATCTACTCATAGTTAGCAATAATTTGCTTGTTAAAAACAAACAGTAAATATGTTGCTCTTGACCGTTGACCTGTTCTGTTATCGGCCATACTCATAGCTCTCGTGGGATTGTGCAGGTATAAGTGTTTTTGTTTTACGCCGCTGGATTTACCGCTATGCGTAAAATGAAGAGTTGTTTTCGAACATCGTCAGCCGCCTGTCGCGATGGTTTCCGGCTGTTTTTTTGTTGCTGTTTTTCTTCGTAGCGTTTTGAAATATTTTTATTATTATTATTATTTATTTTTTTGTTCACCCACACTCTATTCGTACTTGATTCCGGAGGCTGTTTCCAAAGCTTGACATATTCGGTGAAAAGGGCGCCGTGGTACCCTAAATGCGACGTCAGTTTCACGGCGACGTTCATCTAGCTGCGTCGAACATGTAGTCGTGATATTTGACACACGTGCAAGAACGCTCAATGAGGTGGTCTTCCTCCAACAGTTCGGCGGCACTCGCCCTCACGCAGGAACGTCCCGACGGGGGCGGGGGACACGCCCGCCATTTTGAGTTCTCATGACAGCTTCTTCCCCTTTAGTCGAATTCGTGTCCCGGCTTGAACCCGACAGTTGTAAACCGGATTGCCTCCCGTTCCTTCGTACTGTCCACGACTGTCGAAGAAGTTTCCCAGCGGGCACGTATAGCCTCGATCGACATCGCTCGGACCAGACCCCCAAAAAGCCCCCCGACGTCTTCGTTTCCTTCCTGCACGACCAGCGCCGCACAACCACGCCGCGGCGTAGCGGATGTGTCGAAGATGGAGATGCAACCGACGGTCGCTGTCAGCTCCCCCGACACTCGTGCTCTCCCGTAAACAAACAGGCAACTTTGACGGGGGTGCAATCGCGACTCGACGGAAAGCGAATCCAAGTTGGGGAAGTATTGACTATAAGCCGCCAATATGCTATAGTTTATATATAAACGGGGAAGCTGGGCGCGGGTCGGCGATACACTCAAACGAAAGCGGACGAGGAGGAAGGGGAAGACGCGGCGACGTAGTTCTGGAGATATCCGATATCGGCGGCGCTGGGGCCGCTCGACTAAAGGACGGAATCACCCTTTCCAAGTAGTTTTGGGGTGGGAGTCTCCGGGTCACAAAATGAGCCGTCGAGGAAGAGCGCTCGCTTTCGGTCCTCCCGGAACGGTTTCGGCTCTGACTTTTCTTTTTTTTTTTGCCGGCGGCTGTTTTGTGGGAAAACAAAAAAGAAGAAAAAGGCAGACGGCAAGTTATAGGCGTGTCTGCTGACCCTCGCATGTGCAGAACCTGTTGGTTCTGGTGCCGGCCTTGGCTGCACTGAGAAAAACAACAACAACAACGACAGAACAGACGTTCCTCGTTCTTGCGGACCAAGTTGTCCTCTTGCGTCCTCGCGCGAAAGGCGGGGCCGTATATTAATCTGCAGGGGCGGGCGACAGAACGGGGTTATTGGGAAGTGGAGAACTGTTCCAATAAGGTAGTCCCCTGGAGCCTGGAGGAACCAGAAATGTTTGGACACTTGGTTCAGCTCTTATGCCGCTGATGCATCATACAGAAGACACGGTGTCCGCTCCAGTCACGTTGACAATCTGCGTCTCAAACATCTTCCACGCATGTGCATACGTATGCTTGGAACATGTGTGCAGATACTTTTTGTACCAATACGACAGGATATAACAATAGGCCGCAGAGAGTGTTTCCGGACTGTCTAGTGTGTGATGTGTTAGCAGTGTGAGCCAACGGTCCAGTAGATCAGCTACCTGCTCTCGAGACTATAATTAGCTGATGGCGCCGTGTGAACGCGCAACAGAGCGAGGCAAAATGCCGGGATCCCAGGGGTTCGAAGCCCGGGTCGAGTTTAGAGAGAATAGAGTCTTGGGCATGCTCGGCTTTACCGTTTGCTGCTCGGAAGTGAGCGGCGTCAAACAGTCGCCACCGACGGCGAATGGTTCGTCCTCGGACACTCGGCCGTCGGAGGAGAATGAATATCCTAGGAAGCAGTCGGGTCCCCGCTGCCTCGCGTCATACTTTCAACCGCGCCGCCAGTGTGTGCTTCTCCTGTCCATCTCCGGCGCGTTTCACAAAAGGGAAAAGAAAACAGAGACCCAAGTTTGCGAAAGGAAGGAAGAAACGTCGGGAAGGAAGGAAAGTCGCGTCGAGTGTTGAACGGTTTTAGCGCCGGTTCGTTTTCTCCGTCGCCATCATCGTCGGGAGCCATTAGCGAGCGAGTCGGGGCCGCGCACTCTGTGTGCGACACTACGACCCCAAGAGCACGACGCGACTCGTCGTCGTTGTCGGCGCTGGGCAAGGTTGCCAGCTGGGTGTGTGTTTTCACTCGCGTGCGGCGCTTTGGCCTTTCTCAATGCCGCGGTTTTTCCGCCCCGGTGCCGTCGCGTACGCGCTGCAGCCGTCCTGCGTGCACAGCTGCGGTCCAGAGGCGAGCCGTGGGCCGCACGAGGAAGCGCGGAGTCGTCGCGGTCCGACCGTGGGCCCCGCGCTGAGCCGCTGACGTTCAGGGACGGCCGTCACGGCCTGCGCAAACAAAGCGGAGGCCGACCCACGCCGCGACAACTGCATCACCTTCCCGAATTTGTGGATCCAAACAAGTCCGCGTTGTGTGGGCACTGCGCAGAAACAAGCTTGACTTGAGGCGTCTGCGCACGCGCTCTGACGACAGCAGCTCCACCGCAGCGGTGTGACGTCAGATCAGCGTCTTGCTGTGTACATCCGCAGTGCCCCCAAGAAGCTCCGCGATGCGGCTCGATTTTGCGATGAAAAAGTCTGCGAGGCGTGACCCTGAGCTCTCATTCTTTACCGGGCAACCCGCAAGGTCGCGGCATCACTCGACAACGGCGGCTCACATTCTTAGCCGTATTTTGTTCTTGAGCTGTCAGTCAGAGTCGGGAGCCGTTAAGTTTTTAGGCGCGGCTATGTCTCTGGCTATGTATCTACATTTCGATTCTTCGTGAATCGAGAAAGTTGTTGCAACGGAACAGCTCTTAGCACTCCAACCGTATCATCCGTAGCAGTCTGACTTGGCAAATGCCAAGTTCGCACGAAGACATCGACGAGGGAGCATGGCTAAAGCCGGCTTCCATGGATGTTCTTCGCTTGGCGATTTCTCCCGTTTATTTATTAGCTTCGCGATGTCGTTGGCCGTCCAGTAGAAAGTGAAATTGAAGAGCTGGCGACGCGCTGCATTCCTTCAGTTGCAGAGGAAGTAACGCACATACACACGCGAATCGTGTGTACGTGCTACCTTTTATCGGTTCTCCATGCAGCGGGCCCGTTGCGCTCAAGCACATATGTCTGGTGTACAGAGCCAATATGGCTTGAGCATTCGCTAAGCGTGTAGTATGAGTCGGTATTTTCACGCGATTGTTGGAACGCGGATGGTCCGGATTACTGTTTGGTTTGTGTCTTCATTCGGCCGATCACTCTGCTGTCTTCGTGGGAGTGGTCACCCATGTGACTCCGACCATATATGTTCTGACGCGTGACAGCTCACCTCCGGAACGCGGAAGCGTGTCTTCACGTGTCACTTGCTGGGCGCACCTTTCTTTGTCTGTCCCTCTCTTTCTGGACGAGCCGCGTATCTCACGAAGCGCCTCACGTGCCTTGTCAAATCCCCGAGAAGTTGCCTATAATTTTTTTTTCAGCAGTGTTGTTTTTTTTTACTCACGCTCGATATGCGGGATTGCGCGAGCAGTAACGCTTCCCTTACACGTGCCGCGTTATGGAGTGTGATGTAGAGGTCTTTCCCATCGCCCTCTATGCTTTTCCAAGGTGGTGTGGAACGGCGGTAGGGGCGAATGTCAGATTTTGCTCCTCTCGAAATACACCTCCCTGTGGCATTTTCGGCGAGAGAAGGAGTGCGCGTGCACAGCCTTAATCGGCACTCAAGCGTGCGCCACCGTACCTTTAACTGCTTAGCCACAGAAAGTTGTCCCCGAGGTTCGTAATTCCAATATGTACAACTCCACAGCCCAGCGTGCGATGTCCAGAACCGAGCACGTACGAGTTCGTCGCTTCCAATCACAGCTCGGCGCACTTACGTGTGCGCAAGCTCTAATCTTATCCTCTCCTTTATAAGAGGGATCCCCATTGGTTTATGTCGTAAAAGTGGGTGGGGTTCGCGGTTCGCTGTTGTCTTATGGGCATAAATCAAAAGGGATAGAGAGTTGCTATTTACGGGTCTGTCGGATATACTGTCCTTACTGATTTAGGACTGTTTACGTAACTGCGATTCCGATGGAATACCAACGGGAGGTGCTGTATAGAGAGAAACCGGGAGGGGGTCGCTGATTTCGGTGCACGGACGCAGAAATGGGAGCGCTGCGCGCCCGTAACTCTCTGCTCTGTCGTCGCTATCTCGTGCTATCAGATTGACCGAAGGTAAACGACGGACAGTGAAGGAAAAAGCCGGCTTGCACAGCGTCAAACTGTTGCTTGTACAGGTGGACTCGCGCGGAGCTACAAGCGTCCCAGGAGTGTAGACGCACCGTTCGCCCCATGAGATGATTCGAAGAATGAAAAGCGTTCATTGGCATTTTCCGCCAGTGACACTGCGTTTTATCGAACGCTTCACTCTCCGATGCGGATAACGGTGTACGCGGGTATACTATGTGCCGCAGTCTGTCGAGTGATCCTGCGTTCCGCGCGAGGAAAGAGGTCGATTGGCGATGCTTTCTTAGTTCGGGGAACAGTTTAGTTTCCTCCGAACGCGGCGGCTCCAGAGCGTCCTCGCCGTTTATAGACCATTTTGGGCTAAAACCACCGGATATCTCTCAATTCCTGTCGGGAAATGCGCGGGTTTCTTTCTATACTTGCGACGTACATGTACTTCTCGAAAACGGACTCCTCGATTTTTGGCGCTGTAGATACGGGAGTATACGTGGCGGTTCCTTCCAATCCGGAGAGAAAGTCTTGTCGGTCGTCAATAAATAGGCTGGCAGCGCGGGTAGGCGGGAATGATGTCGGTACAGGCCTGTGACGGCGGAAGTATCGGCACATGAATGCATCTAAATAAAAACATGGGAGCGCTTGAGGGCGGGGAGGAGGACAGCGTTTGTTTGGACGAGGCTGTTCGCAGAACTGCCAAGGACGCTTCGGTTTGGCCATACTTTATGCGTGCGCCGGTTCCCTCTTCCTTTTTCCGTACCTTCTTTTTTTTTTTTTTTGGTTTCACGGACGCGCACTGAATGAATAGCGGATGCAGCGGGCGTGTGCGCAGCCAGTTGCCTCTCTATACCTAAAAAAGAAGACACACAAAATGGAATCATAAAATAATAATAAAAGAAAGAAAAAGACGGGAAGTGGAACGAAGAAGGAACTCATGGGTCGTTTGGCGCTTGTTGTCGTGGAGCAGCGTTTCATCTTCCAGGAAGAAGCTCCCTTCCTAGTTCAAATCAATACTCAGATTTGTTCGCCTATTCAGGGTTCTATTCGGGTTCTGATTCGACTGTTCTCGGCTTATAGCATTTTAGCCGCCAATTGGAACAGTGAACACTTATAAGGTGAAGAAGCCACGCTGTCCCTTTGTGTTTAGTGTACCGCGATGCCATCAGAGCGCACAATCCTTGGTCTTCCATAAACAAGCTTAACCGATGCAGGCGAAATTTAATACATCGAGTCGGACACCGTGGCAGAGGAAATGGCAACAGTCACAGAATACCGCTGTGTTGTTCTACTAATTATAGTAGAACAACGCAACGATATTCTGTAACTTTGATGACATTTCCTCTGTCACGGTGTCCGACTCGATGTATTAAATTAAATCATACGAAACATACGTTTAGACATAATACACAGTCTGAGCTCAGACTGCAGGTTGTTGAACCAATCTGGTTCCAAAACACATGGCAAATGTGGCATCGGATGCTACAAACACCAAGACATCACTCATACAGCGATTATCTCAAACGGATGACCGTATGTCTCGAGAAAAAGTAGGCGCAATTGACAGGTTCGTTGACGCATGTTTCTCCGAGAGTAGACGAACGGACTTCGTCTCACGCTTTGCTGTAGACGAGGCGAGAAGTGAAAACAGGTACATCGACACACGCGCAACGTGGCAGCGTGTTGACTTAGGTCGCTTCTCAAAATACGGCCGTCCATCGAGTATCGCCTACGTTTTGTAATTGCACGTCCCGACTACACCTGCTGCATTGTTGTTCTGACAATCAATCTCGGTTCATCACCCTTTAAGCAATACAAGCTGACGTTTGCATTGCTAATGTCACAGCTCAGACTGCGTTTGTGGTCTAACAGATGTATTGGCATCGTCATTCTGAGCTGCCTCGTAGGTGATGGTCCGATGTGACGGCAAAGGCCTGCTTTTCGAGTGTACGCGCAGGATTTCTCTACAGCTTTCTGCGTAACGCGTTTGGCGCGAAGTCAAAACGAGCGTCTCACACGCTGGAACGTGGCAAGCTGTGCCGCTAAGCGCGCGCACGTATGTCTTCTGGCATCTGGCGCACTCCTTTTCTGGAAGAGACTGTTGCGTACGCCGATCTCTCAACGAGGTGGCTCCTTGCGAAACTTGCGACAAACTTTTTTTTCTCTTCTTTTTATTTCCCGGTGTTTACGTTCCGGGAACATTTCGTACACGCAAGTTAAATGAAACTGGACGTCACCAGGCGTGCGATTGGATGCTGGTGGCCTTTCGCCAGGAAACTCATTTAAATGCCGGAGAGGAAAAAAAACCGTCGCCACTTTGGACGGCTGCGTTCTTCTGAGCGGTGCGTCAGTGGGTCAGCTCTTTCGGCCTCACCTTACGAGGAAAGGAAGCGAAAGATGTCGGAGACGGGACATCACGGCTGGAAGAGAGTGGAATGATGGAGAGGTGTCGAGGTGCCAGCTTCGAGACAAGGTCTGCCGTCGCATTACGTGGCGGCGGCCGAAGAATAGCCAAGCGGCGTCGGTCTTTGCGGTGCGTACCGGGACACACTGGAACTGGCGAGGGTGTTGCTGAGCCGGTGTGCTGAGGGGCAACAAGTTGAGAACGGAACAGAGACCAAATATAGAGGAACAGCAGACAACGTAGGGTGACTCGCAGAAGTCCTTATCCCTGCCATTCAGCGAGCGTTTCTACGGGTCCCGATATTCACCGTCTCCCAACCTCAACGTACAAGCCTCAGGATCAGAGTGGAAGGAGAGAGAAGTGTCTCGAACAAGGCCAGCCAAGGCGGCGGAATTTTCATGGCCTCCGAGGTCCCGAAGCGTTCGCGCGCTTCGGGATCTTGGAGGCCATGGAATTTTGCTCGGGCTTCACGCATCTCCCAGCAGGTTCACTGTCGGTAGGGGCTTACGCACGGGCGCGGTGGCCTTGTAGACGTGTACGCGAGTAGGGACGCTCATTGACCTCCTGACGGCCATTAAAATGACCCTAGACATGTTGCGCCATCTCACGGCGTTTGCCAGAAATGCGAGCGAACGTTCGTCAGACTTGCTCGGCGAGGCGGTGCCGTTCAGACATCCCTCCCTTCTTCCATCGTGCTCAGGACCGAATACTCGAAAGAATGATTCTGAAATGAGAACGATGTCATCGCGTTTTCGATCCAATAGCGGTTCGCGACTAAAGGTTTACGCTCAAGGTGCTTCAACGATCCGGCTGACATGAGTTGTCTTCACTCTGCCGTCCGAATAACCACACCTTGAAGCTCGCACGATTCCGAGTTCGTGAAGCGTACCAAAGCAAAATATGGCGTGAGACACAGCTAAACGCTCCTCTAAAAGCTCCCAGAGTGGAGGAGCGATCGGGTGGAAGATCTTCGGAGACTGCACGCGAAGGATACTGTGTAGTACCTGAGCCTCTCCGCGCCCAGTTGTCTCCTTGCAGGACGGAGAAGCGGCGCTCCTTTGGCCGCGAGCAAGTATTATGGTATTATTCGTCGCCTCGCTATCTCTCGCGCAGAGGCACCGGAGGAATGTGAAGGACAGAGGGGGCGACGTTTGATGGATGACAGACGAAATGACGGTGTTCAGAGGCGGCTGTTTCTCGCGAAGAAAGACAGCTACGTCGTTTGGAGCGCCGGATTGTGCCCGCGGCCGCTGCTCCGCGGGTCCGGGTCGAGCGGGGAGTGTTCGACCGATTTTCTTCGCCGCCTCGTATTCGTCGTTGAAAGAAAAAATAAAAAAAAAAGAGAGAGAGAGAGAGAGGAGAAATACGATGATCTTTCGGTGTGCTGCGTCGGTGTAACTTTGTACCGCCTCTGTATGTGTACTACAGCTTTGTACCGCCACGGTCGCTTGATGACTGCCGCTTCGCCACGACCTGTCGCTTCACCAGGATATGCATAGAAACAGTGATCCTTTCTAACTGTGCCGAGCACAGGGCAGATTCAGTATCTATTTGACTGGTATCGAGCTGACACGATTACACGGTACCTGCGCCTTATGTTTGGCTTTGTTTTGTGTCTTCATTTAGTCTGTGAACAAAGTCCCTTTATACTGAATGCTCCGGAACCGTGTCGTACGACGTGTGATCGAAAAGTTCCAGGACTGATTTTGTAGCGTAGAAGGAGAGGGCTGCACAGTGATGCGCACGCAGCGGTCGAAGGAAGGGACCTTCGTGTCTCGCTACACCAAAGGGCGTCGCTCTGTGAACATCCGGAGCTGCGCTACACGAGTTTGTTTGACCACATGCACGAGCATAATGGCGATCTCTCGATGGACGTCAAGCCAAAGCGAGAGCCAACATCAATCATTACGTCAAACTCGGCAAATCTAAACCAGAGGCCTCTGAAATGATTTATAAGTCTCATGTCAAGAAGCAGTGAGGTGTGCGAGGTGTTTTGAGTGGCACTCGCGCCTCAAGAATGCCAGAACGTCACTGAAGTCAAGGAGAGGTCGGATAAGGTCGCCCTACTGCTCTTCGTCTTCCAGCGATGTTCTGCTGTTCCAGAAGCGCCAGTGCCACTTCAAACACTTCGAATAGATGTTGGCTCTCGCTCTGGTTTTCAGTCTATGGTGAAATCGCCATTGTGCCCCTGCACGTGGTCACAAAACTCGTGTAGCGCAGCTCCAAATGTTCACATGAGCGACGCCCTTTGTTCAGAGACACGAAGGTCCCTTCCTTCGACTGCTGCGCGCGCATCACTGTGCTACCTCTCTTTTACGCTACGCAATCAGTCCCGGAACTTTTTGATCACGCCTCGTATAATGAATAATTGCGATATCGAAGCCCCGCGTTTCAGCGTTCGCTTGTTCGTGGGAGAAACCACTCCGGCGTACGTTCGATCCTTCCAGACCCCTGCAGTGTCTGTCATTAAACGTACGTCGTCGTTATACCGTAATTAGTTTGGTATTCACTGACAACCTAAGGGTAGGGACATCAATTCACAGGGTGAGCGCAGTACGTGCGCTACGTTTGGCTTTGTTTCAATTATTCCCCGGTGGCGGAATTATAAAGAGCGGCGAGATAGCTTTGCCGCGTTAGAAACGGGAAATTGCCGCCGTATCGAGCTTGAAACATTTTCTTTAAACATGTCCACGCCGTCTACTGCCTGGTTCTCTGGTGGGGCTACCCGCGGACCGAAGTGGCGAGATAACGGTAGCAGCAGCGGCCGCATCGGCAGCCCCCGAACGGAAGTAAGGACGTCCGCCTTGCCAGGCCGGTGCCTCCGGAGCGCGGTTCCACGCATTCCTGCCGATCGTTTTACGGACCATTGCTCGCTGCCGCCGTGGCTGTTGGCACACACGTGACGGTCGCCTTCTTCCGTCACCTGACAGCGGGCCAGAGTTTCCCCCTCGGCTCGTAAACATGACGGGTCCCTGCAGGTTTTACGACGCTGCAGCGTCCCTGAGTCCCTCCCCCGCGCGCCTGCCTTCCTCGGTTTTGGCGCCGCTTTCACCTGCAGAAGCGACGGCGACTGGCAACGGGAACCGAGAGGGCACCGCCCGTCGTAAATAATCCCAGTGGGCACTCGGGACTCTTCTCCGTCCCCCGCGTCGTCGGTCGGAGGCCGCAGCGGCGTCCTCGCCCGGGGAACCGACCGACCGCCTGCTCCTGCAGCAGGGACGACGTACTCCAATCAAGGCAAACAAAAAACAATAAAACGTGCTTCGGGGAGGGACGAAGAGACAACCGTCCTTGCAGTCTGCACGCACCAAGCTCAGGCCCTCGAACACGCGAGCGAAGGTTTCTGTCACGCCAGCGCTATCCCGCGCCATCAGAAGTAACTGCTCCGTGCCAGTTAGCCGAGGCTGAGCAAAGAAGATCGCGCATTTCTTTGGCTCGGTGTGCAGTTAGCCCCATGCTGCCGCCAGGATAGCACTTTGGTGAAAAAGTTGACATTTGACAGTATCTGCCAAATGTCAACTGTAGGTCGGCTGGCCTCTACTTGTTTGAATAATCCGAAGGCAAAAATACAGTCGTTACCGTGCTGCTTGAAAATCCCTAGGTATACAGCGCAATACAGTCAGTGCTCTAAATAATGAACTCGATCAATTTCTCTGGGACGGACCATGATTTGGGGATTGTCTTCTTCGCGACCCATTTAGCCGGTTGCAGACTTGAGCGTAAAACATCTCGGTGTTGATTCCTCCAGATGGGCGTCTTACTGCGCGCAGCTTGGCACACGCACGACACGAGACTCTTGCTTCCTTGTATTTGAAATGGAGAGCTTTCTGGTAACGGTAATTAGAAATTCCCTTATTCCCAGTGTGCGTTCCAACTTCGTGGGCTCCAACCTTTGTCTTTGGTAGCACGAGAATCTAGACAAATGTGTTGCAAGCCGCGGTGTGCAGATCCATCCATTTCCTCCGCGGCAGCGCGGTTCGGTCGCGATTGGTACATGCCACCCGTCCGGGGGGTATGACAGGAGCGTCATCTGGTGCCTTACGTGACTGAGTGGTTCATGTCAGCAGCGGCTCAATGTGATTGTTCCCGAACGGAATGGGGCATGCTTGTTAGTAGAAGAAATTTTTTTGCTCCTGTTGCTTTGTAATGTGTTTTTTTTTACTTTGTTTCGTTGAGAGCGAAGCTGCGATTGAACCATGCACACTGAACGACGAGTATGGGTAGATTCTTCGCAACCATGCAGCTGGAATGAGACACGCGTGAGAGGCGGTATATCTGCGATCAAGGCACCCCTAACCGGTCTCTCGATATTTATGACTGCGCCTGGTCCGTCAAGCTCGTTCGGGCCTGACGCTAAAGAGAAACCGGAGTCTAAAGTTGCAGTTACGTGGGTAATGTGACCTTCGCTCGACACGTGTACCGTAACTGATGAGTGCCGAGATTCGGTGCATCACCTCCATTTGCTTCTCCGTAAACCAATCCGTCAGCGTGCTGCGTGCTACTCCACCGTCACAAAACAACCTACCCAGTACTATCGGTGCAGTATTTAATGCTGATCACCGACTGGTTCGAACACGGCACTTCTCAGCTCCTCTTCGACTCTCGCGTAAACCAGAGTTTTTGTCGCGGGCATAAACTTATGCCGGTGAAAGAACGGGACTTGAGACTTGATTTGAGACTGCGCGTTGTACTTGTATAGACCGAAGCATTTAACGGGACTCGCACTAACTGCGATGACCGCACCCAAATGATAATTTGTGTGCGTGTCCTCTCTTCTGATTTATACTCTGTCAGGGTTGATCAGGGTGGTTCTTGTGCCGTCAGTTGCCCCGAGCGGTTGATCCGCGGTTGCTTTCGTCTCCCGCCGGCGCCGACACGACTCGAACGCATCAGCGAATAGTCGACCCTGAGAAGCACACACACCCTTGCTCTTGAAGAAGCGGGTAGCAACGAGGGATTTTCTCATTACGACCGACGACTCTCCGAGTACAGTGCTCCCGCGACTCCGCCTGTATTGCCGCTACACGGCCGGGGAATGCGAAGGTGTCTTCGGTGCCTTCGATCTTGCCTCGTCTGCGGCTGCGCGTTGTGCCGCCATCAGGGAGTGGGCTCGCGAGTCTCTCTGAACTGCTGACGTCTGTCAAGATGCTTCTTCGTGGCAAGGTCGCGGTCGTTGTCTCCGAAAGACTGTTGCGAGGCGTGGACGGAACGCCGGAGTACATATACGGTTCGGGCGATGACTGCATGCGTGCAGCTGTGCGATTTAGAATTTTTGGCCGTTATCAGATTGCTACGTTCCTTCAAGGTCCTCTTCACTCCCCGTCCTGTAAAAACAAACAAACAAAACGATTGAAACAAATACAGAAAAAAAGGAAGGGTAATTTGAAAACGAAGTCATGGCGCCGACACTTTGGTGGCAGCTCTGACGAGTCCGACTTGACTTACTCCGGTCCAAGGTGACACTGCGCGTGCCCTTCATCACATTTGCATGCATGTATATTCCTACGGTGTTTTCAGTAACACACACACGCAAAAAAGATGGGCGCACATTTACGTGCTGTGAAGCCCTGTTGACACTTGTCGGGTGATTTTTGTGAGCGCTGTAGTCTGTCGCGCATATTTTCGTTGGCATAGTATATGCCGATCGAGCGTGGGCGCTCGTCTCGCTCTTCTCCGCGCCGCCTGTGTGTCTACCCGCTTTGGTTATTTCGACTCCTCATTGCATGATCAGCTCGTCTTATCGTGTTCCAGTGGGCGGGAGCGTTGTAAAGTGCAAAGGCTGCCGCCTCGAACCCCCCCCCCCCAAATCCTTCTCTCTCCCCGTGGACATAAGGGTACTGACATACAGCATACGCACGCGCGCGCTGGCGCTCGAGCGAGACGGAAAATTAGGTTTATGCAGAAACCGACATCAAAACCGGATACAAAATCTGCAAAAAAAAAAAAAAAGACTCGTTTTTGCAAGCATAGGTTAAAAGGGAAGCTATTTTCGTTGCTCGTTCTTTTGATTCTTGAACTGGTTCGTATCTCAACGCAGTCCTCCACCTTTCTGGCGTGCGGGGTATGTTTTCTTCTTACAGCAGCTGGCGTTGTGGCCCAGCCTTTCCGAAACGAAACAGCAGCGTTTGCAGCAGCAGCAGCGTCAGACGTGACGAATTGTGTAGCCTGACGTCGGCAATGACGTCAGGACGCTCGCAGTACGTCTGTGTTTTCCACTTTTTTTTTTTTTTTTACGGTATTAACTTTTTGTTGTTGTCCGCTCTCCCGCGAGGGAACGTAGGTGGCACGCAAGTCTAGACGTCACAATACGCCATCTGGAGTGACGTACAGTAACCCCGAATAATAAAAAAAAAGAGCTTTAGTTTGCGTGGACGAGCAGTCGAAAAGCCGAAGGAAATCAACCACGTAGGCGCTCCCATCCTCTCACGAGCACCTTGGGGCCTGCTTTTGCCCTCAGGTTTTCAGCAAACCGCCTCTTGGCGTGTCAGTCTCTCTCTGGGTTCACCTTAGTCGGCGTCGCCTGTTTTCCTACCCACTCCGGTGGGGATTTCGCGTTGAGAGCGGGCATCTATTTGTTCTCGGAACGCGCATTCCACGGCAATGACGCACGACTCCCGCATTGTACTGATGACCCCCGCGCAAACGATGCGCACGGAATCGCTGGGGATTCACCTGAGCTCCCCCTCCTGGGGACCGTGTCACTCTGAGCTTGCAGGGATTAGAGTCACTGAGGTGACTCTAATGGCGTGACGCATGGCGTGACGAACTGTGGCAAAAGCTGATTAAAAAAAAGAAAAAAGAAAAGAAAGAAACGCCGAAGAGCGGACTCACGAAGCAACGAAATAGGGCCGGCCGAGCCAAGACCGTTTTTACGCCTCTTGCGACGCGACGGCTTAGGACCGAATGCGCTGCTGCGGTGCTGTTCCTACGCCGTCACAAGAGGCTTAAAAACCAGTCTAGTCTCTCTCGGTCGTACTCGGTTGCAAGTGTGTGAACGGGCCTTACTTGTCCTTGTCTGTAAACCGTTGTTGAGCGTATGCTGCGCAGATGTACTGAGGGGCCCCACACTTTACTGCTTACAACGATTTTCCGAACGAGCACCTTACATCATGCTGGTAGATTTTCAAAACAATCTCCTATCCTATAAAAAAAAAAAATCATGTATAACCGCGGATTGTTTGCTCGTTCGCGCTCTGTCGTGCTGTGCGCACACGGAACTTTTCTCTCAATCTATCAACGCTTTCTGCGCAATATAGTTCCTCTGACGTCAACGGGTCCCCTGGTCAGTCGAGCACGTCCACGGTTTTCAGTGTCGCAGGTTCGAACTTGATCGGGAAAAATAAACCCTTCTCGCTTATGCGTTGAGAAACCGGGGAGGAGGAGACGAGATCGACGTTATGACGCCAGAACGCCGAGCTAGCTGGTTCGAATGATTAGTGGCTAGAACAAAAGCTATAAGTAGTTGCCTTTGTCTCCACTGCACTCGTCGAAGGCGTTCGAATGCGAAAGCCAAACGCCAGCGTCCGCGTTCCGCCCTCCAGCGTTCAACGACTGCAGTAAACAAAGGCTGCTAGCGTCTAGTGTATCCCCTAATCGTTCAGTTCACAGACATGACTTCTATTGGCGTCGATGTAAGCAGAAATTAATCCAGCCAAAGACGTCGTAGTGAGTGAGGCCAACCGTAGGATGCCGACAACAGAGCGGCTTTTGATCGCGCACGTCGCCGTATATCGCGAACACGTCTCGTGCAGCGGCAGTGACCGCGCGCGCGTGTGTGTCGACATCTCAGTTTGCAGGTTCACGAACCCGCGGGTGGGCCAAATTGAGGCGTCGCCGTCCTCGGTTGCGGCGCCGCCAGCACGCAGCGGTACCTGCTTCGCGACGAGTACCCTCCAATTATGATAATGTCGCTCTCTTCTTGGGGGCTCGCTTCCTTCCAGAGAAGGCGGTGGGGAAGGAAATCTTCCCAACGCAAACGCTCGGCGTTGGGAATGTTTCCTCGTTCACTGCGTTCTTCGTTGTTTCGTTTTTTGTTTCTTATTTCACTCGTGCTCGTGAAATGTCTCATTATGGAATTGTACCAATTTTCCTCGAATGGCTCGGGGATGTTTTGAAACGGATCTTCGAAGCATGAAAATGTGCGTGAGAGTTTAGGTACCCCGACTTCCCGGAGGTCATTCCCGAGTATGTGTCGCGATCCCACGAGGCGCTTCAGCACAATACTTGTCGACATCTCCACGCAGACGTTCAGCTCAACCGCAGTTTGAAAAAACAAAACTGTAAAACGAGAAGTTAAAAAAAATGCAACGAGGCAGCAACGGCACCTTTTCGTGGAACCGCTCCGAAAAGAACACAATAACACGAAATAAGACACCGTAGTTGTTTGTTCTGCACCACTGAGCGTCACAAAACCGCAATCCATGGCTGACCTGACTGACCGTCCACATGTCGTCGGTCTCCGCCGGCCAAGGCGGTTGGGCCAGGGGAGTTGGGGCGATCTCTTTTTTACTGGTGGCTCCATCTCTGGACAAGCCCAGCAAGCAGGCGCCGCGAAAGACAAAACAAAACAACGTAGCGGGTTCACTGACACACCGGGAGGGTCCCACGAAATCAGCCGGCGGCTGGCTCTTGCTTTCTCTCTTGCCTTTTGTCGGTAAACAGCGCATTTGTGCTAAGTACCGATTAGCCGAGAGTCGGAACGTGGAGCGGGGTCCACTCGCGCGGCCTACAATGCGTCGTTACTACGGCTTGTTCCGAGGTGGGCTTTTGCTTTGCCCAGAGGAACGATCGAGTGGGGGCTTTTGTTTTTGAAGAGCTCGCTTATCGGGATTGTTGACGCCTCCACGTTTTCGGCGCCCTTGGCCGGTCGCCCGGAGCAGGCGACGTACTTTTAGGTTGCTGGGGGGCCGGTCTGACATCGTGCCCGATGGAGAACATTGACTGCAATGTCGGGCATCTAACTACCGCTCCATCATTTGCCGGGACATATACACGTCGTTGAAATATTCCTCGTTTCCGCGCGAATGAGGTCTGCCACGCATGTAGGGCATGATAAAGTTCAAGCGTTAAATACGAAGTGGACCAATATTAAGCGATGTTGACCTATATCGTACTTGGATATATTTCAGCGCCTTCGGCCCTGTGCGATGTCACGTGATGTCTCGAACTAGGTATTCTTACGTGTATTAGCGATGTAATATAACGTAATGCCATATTGGGCTCAGTGCTAGAACCTTCAAGTTCGTGCTGTGCCACCCTCCCCCTGAATTTTTTAGTTAGTTCTTTTTAATGTTGTAGCGAATTGCATAAATGATAAAAGCCTGTGATTTCTGGCAAGCCATCTTACGCCGCTTCTTGTCCCGATTCTGCTCCTAGTCGGCGCGCTCAAGGACCCCCTCAACCTCTCTACCTGGAAGCGCCCAGAGTAATTTGGACGAAAAGTGGCCGATCGCGAGATCGTGGAATCGCGGCGCAGATTTGACGTCACCCCGGGAAAGCCTCCAGCTGAGTGCGTGATTTCATCGGCCAACTGCTGCCAGCTGCGATTGCGTCATCTCGTTACCATTCGTGTCCCCCACTCTACCGCGAACGCCGTTTCGGGCCTCCCGTCGTCGTCACAGGTAGCCCCCCGAGTCGAGAGAGAGAGAGAGCGACCGAAAGGCAAAACAAACACGCGCTCCGCATCCTGCCACTGTTCCACGGACGTGGGCTGACTATCAATCACCCACCGATCCGTATCGGCACACCGGCATTGTTCCAAGGCACCTTCCATTATTCGATTTGAAGTGTGTCGGCCGCCTACCTAACTGCGCCGTTCGGAGCCCCGCTGGGAAGCCCGCCCGACGAGAGGGAGGAAAATGTAGTTGGCGCTCGGGATAATGGATGGCGCCACCGCGGCATCCCCCAACCCCCTCTCCTTTGAAAGTGGACGCGCGGCCCGACGCTGTTTGCATAACTCACGCCTGGTGGGATCGTCGACACGTGCAGGTTTACAGCGTGACTAATCCCGGATCGTGACTGAACCGGAATGCTTCGGCCCTTACCTCATCGTTTAATTGCGCTTGTGTATGAAAAAGGCGTCGGTGGAGGTGACGTCATGTGTACTTTTGTGTAATCTGGCTGGTAGTGTGACATGCGTCTCTTCAGGGCTCGGTCAACAACACCTCGATTTCTTTTCCTTCATCGTCATTATCTCTCTCTCTCTCTCTCTCATCTCTGTGTAATCTTTTTACATCCGCCTCAGTCTTCAGATAAATAGAGATTGGAAGGTTGAACGCGGTGAAGCCAGACTTATACGGAATCCGTTACATGTAACGAAATCACTTTTAATCCCTTACATTTTTCAGTAAAATTTGTAATGGAATAATTACATATTTTCTGGAGTAATTGTGAAGTAATTTCCTTACTTATTGACGTAACGGATTTATTGTAATATCGTCATATACTGTATACGTAAGGCAGGCACGTAGCCTGCCCCCCCCCCCAAATCTTTCATTTTGCTGGGGCCTCCTCTCCCCACTCCCTCCTCATACAGCCTCTTATCATGGGCGCCCCCCCCCCCCTTTCCGGAATCAAAATCCTGGTTACGTGCCTTACGTCAGGGAAGTTCTAGGATCCGTGGCTTAGCTACCTGGAGAACACCGGTCTGCAGTACTGCCGGCCTGTGCTCCGTGCGTTTATGAACGGCATCAAGAAAGGGTTTGTACGGCATACGCGAGTCTACATTTTCTTGTTTTGACGAACGTTCCAATTAATTATTTTGGGACGCTGTTGTGTCTTATTGGTTATATTTCAAAAGTTTCAAGGCATTCGTGAAGTACAATACTGCCCCCCCCCCCCCCTTCGACTCTAGTGATTCAGTCGAAAGAGTGCATTGTGGCGTTTGGCACCTTCGTGAAAAATCGAAGCAAGATATCCGACGAGGCTTTCGAGTCAGCTGTTGCTCAAAGTCTATGAAGTGTGACTGGTGGCAACGATAAACATTTACATAACTCCCTTTCCCTTCGTTTCTTACCCTGGGACAGCAAGGTTGAAAGTAACGCCGCGAAAGGG
The DNA here is from genome assembly GCA_037355805.1 of Ixodes ricinus. Taxonomy (NCBI): domain Eukaryota; kingdom Metazoa; phylum Arthropoda; class Arachnida; order Ixodida; family Ixodidae; genus Ixodes; species Ixodes ricinus. The sequence continues at coordinate 52,999 of JAZHYW010029281.1, read as the reverse complement.
GGTAACGGTCGCTTACTTTTAAAGAAATGTAATTGTACTGTATTAAGTTAAAATTTATCCTTGAGTAATTGTAAATGTAATTCCTTACTTCTTTTAGTGACGTGTACAAGCCTGGTCGAAGCGAATGACGACGAAGACGAAGCTAGTTAATCATAATTGTTAGTCAATCAGTATGGAGTGGGTTTTCCTGTTGTTGCGCTCTTGGGAGCTCATCTAAATGAAGGAATGTGGTGCGAGATAAGGATAACAGAGTCGACCTTGGCTCGCCGGCGTCAGGTTTGACGTCGTTACCTTCACGGTAAATGTTTTTCATCATCGCTCGAGCTTATCTTGCAACTTGTGGTCAGATTGCTATTTAGAAACTAGTTCGGACTCCCCAGGCGCATGCGAATAGTTTCATCTCATTCGCATAAAAACAACAACAACAGCAACAAAGAAGCGCTCAGCAAACAGCCAAACTAAATACCGGCTTCATTTGAAGTTTGATCATCCTAGCCTTCGGGCTTCTGTAATGAATGCTGCTGGCGCAGTGACAATTTTCCGAAGTCCCAACTTTCGAGATGAATTCGGGGACTGGGGATTATTTCCTTGACAACTGCAGTTTTTGCGCAGCGATTAGGAGCAACGTGAAGCGTTTTAACGATGATAGACGATGGAACGTGGGGTGTATATTTTAGCGACATAGATAGAGTAGAGCCAGGGGTACAGTGCGCGACACAGTTAGCGCGAACGTGACCTCGGCGCCTCAGTTGGCGCCCAGTATGAGCAGATTTCGCTACACCAGAAGTTTTTGCGATAGCTTTTGAGTTGTGAGAGAAAACCGAGATAAACTTGTGTTCGTCACTTTTGACTCGGAGGACTCCCGTCAGTTTCTTGTCAAAACTCCACTTTTATTTAGAATGCTTCGTCTTTCTCTTTCTCTCAAAGTCCAATAGCACAAAAGTGGGGGGCCGTTTGTTTCTACCGCTTACTGGCGCGCGGTCGTGTTGTATCGCTACTGCGTGATGCGTGTAGTTGTACTGCGCTGGGTAAAATTTCTTATCTGTGCAGTGGGTAACAATGGCGCCATATCCTGGCAGACTAAACTCCTGCCGTCTAAACAACTAACGACTAATTTGTTTTTGTTTCTACTGTGTCGCAGGGTGCGCACAATAGGGATGGGTATTCGTGCTGTGAAAGCCTACAGAGTTGAAATATCGACGACACCGAGGACAGCACACTCGAAATAGCCGAGTCACATTCGTGTTTCAGACTGCCACGGATGCTGCGTTGCAGTGACGTGACACTCGGAAATATACCATGACTCCGAATGTATTCCATTTCACGAGTTCCGTGTAGCACGGACAAAGGCACGGGCAGCTCCGCAAAATGATTCTCCCTTCTAACGACACTACCACCATCAGCTAGCTAACCGCTGATTCCTTTCGAGGTTTGCGTCCACATTCCTCGACATAAGCGACACTTCAAAGCTTGACAGTCACGCGTGCGCGCGCTGACGTGGCGTCGTTTTACCGCTATCCGGCCTCCACGCGACGATAGATGTGCGCCGCGTGGCTTCGGGTTGCGGCGAGCCCTCGGCGGGCGCTGCAGGTGCAAAAAGAACGGTCGGTTCTTTCCGTGATCGTCCGTTGTTGGTGGTCATCAGCAGTCCGTTTTCCGGCCGCTCGCGGAAGCGCTTGGTCATAGGTCGGCACCTCTGTCAGCATCCGCTTCGTCCCTCGACGGGCTTCCGTGGCAGCTTACGGCCGTCCTTGCAGTCGAGCGATGAGGCGACCGGCCGAGGCCGCGTCGAAGAAGAAGGCTCCGCCGGTCAGCCGGCCCTGGCCACGACACCCGCCCGGAAGATGCGGCCTCCGTACGGCGCGCGTGCGCACCTTGGGCTTAACTTGGCGGAGGCTGCCGCGAGTCAGCCTTGGGCAGTACCGATTCGTAGGCACTCGAGTGCGCGTCCCGACGCCCGTGCGACGTGAGAGTTGCTTCCGACCACGCCTTTTCCTCCGGCACGCGTCGTCTCGACACCGATTCCCCGTTGTGCCGCCTTCCGTGTATGCGTACCGTCGTCATCCACGCACCATGCAACGGCTCGCCTGTAATGTGGTCACAGCCACCGCCCGCGAAATCCGCTATGTCGCGTAATCCGAAACTTCGCGCGTATTAAACGGAGTACTTAAAATCGAAAGAATAAAACACGGAGGACAACCACGTTCTTTCGTTTAGCAACCACGTTGCTAACGTCGTTGCTAATGTAGTATTCGGAATGTAGTATTCGTTTCCGTGATGACTGTGGTGGAGGTTCCCTGTCAACTCTTTCTCGGGGAAAAAAAAAAGAGAAAACGTTTGTTTACTTGTCTTTTGCATAACGGCAATGAAAAAGAGGAGGCTGTAGACATGGAATGACTCCCCGCTTACTAGGTGGGAAAAGTTCCGTTCCGTCGGACCGCTTTCGTCGTTACTACACTTGAAGAAAGGAAACATAGGCTGCCCGCGGCTAGCGTGCTGCGTGTTATCTCTCGCCTATCAGGCTTCACCTGTCACCCTCTGGCTCTGTGCGCCGGTGTGTCACGCAGTCATACCAAATATTGATAACTCGGAGTCTTTTGTAGACTTTCGACTGATGTTTTGAAAGCGTGACGAATTTCCGATTGTTGCATGCGTCAACGCAGCTTTCAGCCTTCAGATAATGATGAAACAAAAAAGGCAAACGCCATCTGCAGGTTGGTGCACTCCCGATAGTCGAATGGGCGAGAATGTGCATCGAGTTCTGTGTATATACTAACCCAGTGCCACCCGCAATGTGTGCAGACATTGCGGATTCTGCTCAAATCTGGCTTCGACGCAAATGTATGCCCCAGCGTCACGTATGCTAATCCAAATAGACCGTGGTAGGCGCATCGTGCCGAGGAGTCTGGGGGCGTGCGAGAACTCCACGACAAATTGTCCAACGAGACAGAATGTCCCACGCGTCGAAATGTCCAATGTGGAACGTTTTTGCTCAAGTCTCCTTTTTTTCTCGTTGGATGGCATTGTTGCTTTTGTCGGTCGGGGCAAATTTGCAAAAGAAACAATTGTTTTGTGAGCTCTATGGCACACGTGTCGCTGTCTCATCGGGGGAAGGGGAATTAGGAGAGAAAAAAAATTACATTTTGACTTGATGTTCATTTTGTCTCGTTGGTCGTTTTGATTCAGTGGACCTCTTCGGTACTTTGACACGCGTGTCACGTGGCCTGCTGGACCAATTGAATGGTGCCATACGGCTGGCGTCGTGGTCGAGCGCGTCGCAGGGCGTGAGCTGTTTGCGCGAGGGGCGTCTGGGGCACGCTCTGAATACCGCGTCGCCCTGCTGGGATCCGTAGTGGATCGGCGACCCTGCCCTTGCCTCGGGGGTCCTTCGTGTACGCGGCTCTGGCCTTGGCGGGACACGCCGGTGGGCCGCTACTCGGCCTGGCGAGAAAACAAGGCCCGAAATAGCAGTCCGAGCGCGGTGTCTCTTCGGTATTTCCGCTGAGCTGCACTCCGTTTCCGCCTTATCAACGACGATGACCAGAAGCTCGTGCGGTTTCGCATCGCGGCGCTGACGTCACGCCGCTGCGGTAGTGCTGCTGTCGGCGCATGCGCAGACCTCAATCGACGCGAGTCTGCTTTCTAAGGTACCGCGCGGTGAGCACACCTGAGGCTCTAAACTGGACACTTGGCGCGGCGAGGAATTCTGCGGCCGTGATTGGCTGGCGCCGTGCTTGACCTCGGCGCCGTCCAATCACGGCGGTCCAATTCCTCGCCGACGTTTTCGCTCAGTGTCCAGATTAGAGCCCCTGGCATGGGCAAACGCGGACGTGCTGGTAAATAGCGTGTTTTTTATATATCCTGAAACCGACTCGTGTTGGCTTGTAAACAAAATGCTGGAATAATCCGGTGGCGACTCGAGCAGGCGTAGCTGGGGATAGAGCGGCCACGAGGGAAGAGAAATTACGAGGAAAAGTAAAATGGTGACCTCCAGAATTGCCGATGACCGTAACCAAGGTGGTTCTTTTGAGTGTGTACGAATCCAGAGCGTAAATTTGGTGGTGTGCTGGGTAGCTTTGAAACAGGCTTCAGTGCTTGACGCGCGCGCTCAAACGAAAGTTTCCTTTCTAAAGCCACACCCGTGCCTCCCACTGCAAGAATTTCGAGATTGACTCTATAGTTCGATGCATTGTTGAATGGCGTAATCGCATTGCGGATCTGCTATCTTCTGCAGCTCTAATATCAACAGACAGTTCTTTGGGCTGGGCTTCACAGTGGGAATCATTGTGGTTGGGCTCCAGGCTCAATTTTCCTTTCCGCCGTTCTTGCATTTTTTTTTCTTTCTGCTATGCAGTTCGAATTAGAATCGTTTCTTTTTAATGCGCTATCTCGTTGGGTACAGGTCCTTCTGTCTTTGCAACCTTGACTCCGGACTTTGACGGTGTATAATCTTGAATCGGGTTCTTGCTATCATTGGTTTTGTTTCTCCAACCTTCATACCTCCTCTCTTGATGGTTTCCCGTGTACGGTAACGCTCGAAGCCGTTAGGCAGCAGCCCGCATATTCCAAGTTTGCGTGTCAGCTGTCGAAACTTTCGATTATGAAACCACTCTCGGGTCAGTATTCGGAGCTTATGCTCTCGTTTGCTCCACAGCTTTCTATCGCTCTCCCCCCCCCCCCCTCTTTTCCCCCGCCATTTATTTTTCTTCTTCGGCGATACGAAAAAAACGCGATAAATGAACGTTTTCGCAAGGTGGACCGCACACGGTAGGTGTTTCACAAAGACACGGTCTCTCTGCCTTACCCTAGCCCCCCAACCCACTTCTCGCAAACAAAACATTTAGCGCGACGGACCCGGAGATTCTTCTTTGAACTCAAAACTCCGGTAGTCGTCGCATGGCTTCTCCTCCGGAACGAGTTGGGCGACACGCAGCCCTCAAAGTCGTGTCCGCGTCCAGGCAGTATTCTCAAGTCCGGTCGAAAGTTGAAACACAGGCCGAGTCGATCGAGCGCACGTTTTCGTTCCGCAGCCGACGTGCGCGCGGAAACGTGCGCCATCATCGGGTATCTGGCTGAAGTCGGCGTTTCTGGTTTTTGGATTCCTTCCCTCTTCGAAAGAGGAAACTTTGTTTCTTGTATTTTGATCACTTTCCTTCGGAATTCGTAAAGAGCAGAGGTTAAAAGAAACACCTCAAAAACAGAGGCTAGAGCAACGCTAAAAAGGCGCTTCGCCCACCGCAAAAACGAGCCGCGCCCGCCGAGAGCAGGCGTCGCCGAGAAGCAGACGACGCCGGGGAGAAGTGTTTGTAGTTGGCGCGCTCACCGCCAGGGGACGGCGGCGCCAACTTCGCCATCGTTGGCATTTCGTCCGGCGTGCGAGAACTGGCACATTGGCGGCGTGCATTGTGCCACTCCTCCCGTTCTATGGCTGAAGATGTGAGTAGACTTTCGCTATCACTTCCCTCACTTGTACAGTCACCGTCGACACCCCTGTCATCCCGCGACGCACTTTCCCTGCCGCCGCTCGCCACATTCATTGTTATCGTTTTCGTGTCACGTATGCGCCGATGGCTCGGGGTGCACACGTTTTGGCCGGGACGGCGAAGGGGGTGTCTGTCGAAATGCGATGCCGCTGGCGCCCTGGCGCTTGCTAGTGTGTCGCGGGTCGTCTTGCTTCACCATCCACTGTCTCCTGATTGATGTCGAGTCGGGCTGCCTGAAGGCAGCGTGCAGGCGGCACCGATCACGGAACTGGCGTCGCTGCTTCCATTGTGTTGACGTCCGGGGTCGCGGTTCGCGTACCTGCGCCCCGACTGTTCCGTCATGCCTGGTGCTTGCACTAGCATGTAACGCCGATGCTGCCGCAGCATTTTAGCAGCGGTTCAATTTCGTCTCCATCGCGCTTCCAAGCGGCCGAGTTCGACAAGGTTCGTCTGTGGCATACAACTGCTGTTGGATGCTTTGTGGCATTTTGCTTACTAATCTCACGTCAGCTCGTAATCACGTGCAAAGCACGTGCAGTTGACATTGTTCAGAGTGCCAGTGCATGCAGTTAAGAAGTCCGCAGTGAGCTCGCCCATAGTCTCCTCTATTCCTGAAGCCACTGGTGACACTGTTGGTTCGTCTCGTTCCTCTGTGCATGATTAGTGACGTGACGTCGAGAGTACTCGATATTGCCCTTTAGGCTCGTCTCCTATCCTTTCCAGCGATTTCACTGCTAGGCTAACCTAGGGGACGTCCAACAACTACGAGATACTACTCCTCGATACTGGGATTACATAGCCGTAGTCCCTATCTGTGTTGTCCCCTGTTACCCCAGCGTTGGGTACTTTCCACCACGTTCAACGTTCACCTGCACACGTACATTTTGTTTGCAAACTACTCACTTCGTCTTTGCTCTACGACGCTCAACCCGCGTGTCTCAAAAAATAAACAGAACGAAGAGGGAAGACGTCTTCGGAGGTAACATATTTCACGGAGAGGCGCCAACGAAAAACTTCATGCAGGAGGGCGTTCTTCTGCCCCGGTGTGGCCTGCGGCACAAACCTAAAAATGAAAAAAAAAAAAAAAAATTGCCCGACGCACGTTTTTCTTTTTTTATTTTTCTTGATAAACTTTTTTTTGCTTCCCTCTTCTCTACCCCTCTCGGAGGGACGCGGGTGGACAACAATGGCCGGCAAGTTTTTGCGGGCTGTCCTTGTTTGTAAACAAAAGTAGGAATTCGTGACCCGCTCGCGGCCTGGGCAAGGAGGTGGCGAGGAGGCGAGTATGCCTACTGACCGCCTGTCCCTGAGCACTGCATGGCCGGCCGGCCGCGGCGCTGCTGCTGCTGCCATCGAAGCAGTCGGCGAAGGCACGCTGCCTTGGTTATGGGCGGCGCTCACCTGCGCCCAGCTCTGCAGTTGCGAAAACCGAACATTTCCGACCACATTTATTCCCCCTCTTTTTCAGTTCCTCCATAACGAGCAATCGGGCAAGTGAAGGGGAAAAAGAGAGTGCTTCTTTCCTTTGCTCGTCTCCCCGTTGATGGTTATTGTTATGGTTCTACGGCGTCTTTCTTTGCCAAGCAAATCGTCTGACAGCGCGCCGTGCCGCCCTAACGTCCGGAGTGTCTATAAGTGACAGATGGGTGTGGGGGACTTTCGAGAAGGCACCTCAGGTCGAGTTTCCTGTGGTATTCGGACCCGAATGAGCAATGTCCGTAATATATGATGTGAAAATTCCGAGGCGTTCTAATTTATCTGCGCTGACCACTGGAAGACATTATTGTCGTCACTCGAGTGATACGCCTGAAACCGTCTGTAGAAGCCTCGTCAAATGTGTATTTCCTGGCTTTCGTTCGGTGTTATGGTATACTACAAAAACTCGTTGAAGAACGCTTCGGATTGTTGGTAGTCAGGTTTCTGTAGTGCAAGTTGCTGGCCTGATGCTTTATAACATGAAAACCGTCGTCTGCTCGGCAAAGAGGGTCCCAATGGTCCAAACTACTTCGAAAACCCGCGTTTTCTCTCCCATCATGTACATTACGCCTACACTACATCGCGCTTTCCACTTTCCCCCGCTTCATCCTCTCTGCTCGTCAAAGAGGGTCCCAACTATACCCGCCTTCACCTCAAGAACCGTAGTAAAATAAGTCCGGCTCCTCGCGGAGAATTACTACTTTCCCCTTTTATGAGGAGAATGAATACATATGTAGGTGCCTTTTAGATTAGATACATGTAACCTTATCAAGACGTAAACGTTTCAAACGCCAAAAGCACCGCTTCTTCCTCCGACAACCACATCTTGTAAGAACTACTTCGCCAGGCGTATGAACAATGCGCGACACATCCTTTAATCTTAAGGTGAAAACGAGTATACTTCGAAAATCCGCGTTTTCTCTCCCATCAGTACATTACGCCCACATCGGGCTTTCCACCCCCCCCCCCCGCATCCTCCTCTCCTCCTTATGCCCTGTCCACCGTTGGCTGTTTCCTCCTCCCCCATGGTGAGGAAGATTTTCTGCCTTGCAGAATCTCGAGCCTTTAAGCATGTGCTTCTTTTGTTTTCAATTTCGGCTTTTCTTTTTTTTTTCTTTTTTTTTCTTGCTCCCGCACAAATAGTACTTTTCCCTTATTTGCCACTACATTACAGTTCTGTTTTTACTTCCTCCATTACGTTCGAGTGTAGCCGAACCGCGAAGACCCGGTTCATCCCGATGAGAGCTCTGCACGGGCCCGATTCCCGAAATTCCGGCTCGCGGGCCGTGCCAAAAACAAAACAGCAATTTTTTTTTATTTTTTTTTTAGCGAATTGAAAGGATTAACACTTTTTAAGGGCTGCTTTGGATTTAGGAGATGACTCAGTGAGGCACGTATCGGCCTCTCACCGGGCCGAGGCGTGCTTACCTCCACAGCCGAGGCGCCTCCAGCCGGACCGGACCTGATTACGTAGGCATCTCGTCGGGCCGGGCCCGAATCGGGTGGACTGAGAGTCCGAGGGGTCAAGCCTCAGGAAGTAGGTCCGTGCAGTGCTCCAATCCCGATCATTCAGACCAGCCTCGTCGTCTGACTCCAGTCAAAGCCGCGTATAATACGCACTACCGGATAGATAACGCGGAGGCTCGGTTTCGGTGTGCAATTCATTCGGATGCAGTGAACGAAACCCGCCCTTCTATCCGTAGTAAACAAAGGGCGTTTGTTTCTGGGAGCACCAGATACGGTTGCAGCGCTCATGGCTGCTCGTCCTGTTGTGTACACATTTTCACTTTCACAATTTTCCCAAAGGTTCAACGTGGTCTATATCGCCTACGTTTCAACCTCGAGGTGCACGCCGAGTGGGTGGTTGACGTTGCAAGGAGCGATCCTCTTACGGCGACAGCCTGCGCGGTTTTAAGAGCGAGGCGCTTTTATACGTCTTTGATGTCGTTAAGATTAGCCCAGCGCTGACCAGGTGGCAGTTTTGTCGAACCACGACGTCTCTTGACCGGTTTTCCCTACTATAAAAACAGCTTTGCTTTTTTTTTTTGTGTGTGTGTGTGTGTGTGTGTGTGCGCAAAATTTACGCATTGAAGGATTTACGCATTGAAGGCTCCACGTAAAGTCCCGACGGCACAATGTGCATGAACTGCAGAGCTGTTCTCCTTACGTCTCAACCGGATGACCGTGGTATATGTAGCTTTGAAGTTGCGCGCGCGCTTTTGCAGGCGTCGCAGTGTCGGCTCACGGTCGAAGGATGCTCTTTCGCGCGGCCTCCCAAGGCACACAACCGGCACATGGCAGTAACAGCAGTCGCGCAACAATGGCGTCGCGCCGTGATGAGCCTTTCGTGGTAGCTATTGGGTTGCGTCACTCGGCGTACGTTCACCTCGCTTTCTTCCGATGGCTTGTCGTTTGGCGCGTCGGTCGTCTGCGAAAGCGGAAGGGAATGCGTCTGCCGCTTGTGAGACGCGCCGCCGGCCTTTCAGCGGCCAGATCAGTTGGAGCAACTGGTTCGAGGCGGCCGAGCTGCGGCGTCGCTCGACAGATGGCAGCACTATTCCCACGAGCCGGAGTGGCAGTTTGGCGCGTTCGTGAATCGTGACAGAGACGTCGCTACGAGAAGGGGGAGGCGCCGTGAGCAGTTAGGGGAGTCGTCGATTGTTGTCGTAATCGACTTGGTGGGGACGTTGAGCTCGGCGAAGTTGAATGGAAATCCAAATCCTATTGATGTTTGTATCAGTTGCGTCTGCTTGCAATGTAGTGCATCTTTGGTTAAAGACTGCCCCTATTTGTTTTTTCGAACGTGTTGTGCTTTTCGGTTACCTGGATGCCAACCATCGTAACGTTGTATCGTCGCTAGAAAGCACAGTCAAGGCCCGTCCAAACAGGAATCGTGAGGCGACACGACTCCGACATAAGTCGTACAACAATTAGGTTCCGTCTTTTTTCCGAAATTTTGCCTGTGTCCTCATCCCCGGGGGGAGGTTGGTTGGTTGGTTGGTTGGTTGGTTGGTTGGGGGGTTGGTTGGTTGGTTGGTTTTGACCATGCTCATCATGTGGGTCCGGACAGCCACTCACATGCTCTGTTGGCTGTCGGTCAATCAGGTCCCGAAAATGGGAAAGGGAAGGACTGTGTTCGAAATCTTACCCAAATAGATCCGAGCTCATCCGGCGGGTCGTGTCACGTGGTAACACAGATAGAGCGACGCTGGACGCGGGTAGGTTTTCGAACGCAAAGGTACAAAACCCTTACCCTGGAGTAAGATGGAGTAAATTTTGGAATACGGCTAAGGATTCGAGGGCCCGGCAAAATAGATGGACAGCATTGACAGGTGGCGTGTAACGTCAAATCTGACGAGCAACCGAGGTCACCGAAAAGCGGAGGAAGCGAGGAGGAAAATCGTGATTTTGGCTCGGGGGTGTTTAAGCAGACACCGGACTGCCGGACGCTCCAACTTCCACGATTTTTGCCGGAGTCGTGTCACGTCACAATTTCTCAAGTGTCCTGTTTGGGCAGGCTTTTAGTCTGCTTTGAAAGACGTGTGTACACTCACTGTTAAAAGCCCGCATTCACTAAGTTAGTTTTTTTGGTTAGGAATGCAGCCGGCTCGGGGGCAAAGTGCCTGACCGGCCTACGGATAACCAGTTTCCAGGTTCGAATCCCCATCGAGGTTCCGGCTACCCGACGGACATTTATTGTGTTATAGACGTCATGCTTTGTACACCCACAGGGGTCTGCGTTAATCCCCAGTCCCTCGTTAGGGTGGGCCGATAACCTTCGTTGGTTCGGCACGCCAACTTCAAAATTTTTTAAATTTTTTATTGCTTTAGGGAAAAACAAGCAAAAACGGAAGAACAACGAATTGAAGGCGCGAACTGGGGTGTTCGACCCGTTGACCGTGGGTTGACTTCACTGCCGAGCTCCGGTGCTACACGGTGAAGAGACATTAGGGTTCCAGGCTTCATGCACTCCGTTGGGAAATCGTCACTTTACTCAGTCGCGTGTTTCGTGCTCTTCCTTTTTTTCTTTTAGGCGTGGACTGCGGCAGACATTTCTTTCTTTTTCGAACTGGAAGATCGCTCGTGTTGGGGCAACGAATGACACGAGCTTCCTCGGTACCCTGTCAAGCCGACGTTTGTTTGTTCTCGCTAAACGAAAACGCATTCATGGTGTGAAACTCATCAGGCAGTCTTGTTTTCCAAACCTTACACGGGGTCTGGTGTTCATCAGTGTTCCGTTCGGTCCGTTCCTCGTATCTTCGATATCTGCAAAAAAGAGGTCGGCGTAGTCCACGTCAAACACCCGTCGCCTTTTGTGATGTTGACTAGGTGGAACGACGTTGCCACGCTCACTTAGCTTCTTCGTAATTAGTCTGTGGTTACAGGCGACTGGAAGAGTTGAACAACTTGGGAATGGAACTGAGGTTGCATTCCCAAGTTCTCTGCCAGTATTTCACCGTGGCGTTTCGAATGCTCTGTTCCTGCTCAGGCCGTGGGCCGACACGTGTTCATGAATTAGCAGTGGGTGCTTCGTTTGGTCTTCAGGCGGTGCAGCAGCCAGATCATTCGCAATTTAATCACCGCGATTTTTTTTTTTGGAGCGCCGCTTTTAGTCGCCCGTTTTTGCGTTTCGCGGCGTCGGCGTAACCGTCCCGCTAAATTTAGCTGGAAATTGAATTGGTGTTGAGGTCACGTGACGTCAATTTTCCCGCTAAATCTAGCGGAGAAACTGAATTTGTTCATGGGTGACGTGATGCGGAAGTCCTGTGACGTCATTTTCCCTGCTAAATTTAGCGGGAAATCAAATTGGTGTTGAGGTCACGTGGCGTCAATTTTCCAGCTAAATTTAGCGGGGAAACTGGGAGGAGGAGGAGGAGGGACATACCCTCCCCTCCTCAAGAGCTGAGCTCTAATTTCGCATTAAAGAGATTTGTAAACGTCTTTCATTTTTATTTTATAATTAGGATGAGGCTTTGTTGTTCGTTGGATTGTTTGTCTTGCGGTGTGCGTAAATTGCGGTAAACGTGTTACCCGGTTTAGTTTCAAGGTCCCAATGCTTTGCTGCAGACTTCCGAACCTTACAACCCAAAACTATGTACAAAAACAAAACAGAAAAGAAAACGTTTTGTCGATTTGGGCGAGAGCTCCAATGTCTGCGCTTATACTCGACGCGACATCCACTCGGTATCTTTCGGGGCTTACGCGGCATCTTAAGTTAGGTTCGAGCAGCGTTAAACGTCGTTCTTTTGGGTGCAGTGGCGCGGTTCGTCGCTTCCGACGACAAAAAACTCGCGTGACACGGTCGGGTGCCCAAGCTGTAAGAAAGGCGTCGTAGTGTTTCGGCAGTTATATCGCGCGCGTGGGGGGAGGAGGCTAGCGGGGCTTCTTCTAATTCTTACCGTTAGCTCCCACGAGGAAGACGAAAACTGTCGAGGCGTACGCTGGACGTGAGGCAGCGGGAGAAGCGCCCGTCTCCGGAGGAAACTGGACTGGCCAAGGAAGAATGCCGGGGGAAGCATGGCGCGGGCTTCCGAATTCCTCGCGGCTGTCCTCCGCGTCAGCTTAGCGTGACCAGATTGACACGCGGAAAAAACAGGCTCGTCCCTCTGTCGTCCCGTCGATGTCGCGCTGGGAGAAACTGCGGAACAAGGCTGCTTCCTGCACCCGCGGTAGCCTGACTCGCTGTGACCGCCGGATGCCTCGAGACAAAGAACATGGACGTGCAAGAAACGTCGAGCACTTTTTTTTTTTTGTTTTTTGTTTCGGTTGCTTGTCAAAGCGTTTTTGCTCGCGGAATCGGATTCTTTGCTTATATTATGCTTGGTGCGGTAGAGACGCGCGAGTGTTTTAACTGCGAGTGTTGCGGCACCGTCCTTGCGTACAAATATTTCGCCTACTGGCGGAGGAGGATGGAAAGGGAGTGACAAGAGTCCATGCTGAGTTCAGAGTGAGGCACTGGATAAGTGGCCGCCGAAATATCTTTGGCCCACCTTCCGAATGACACGGCGGAAGTGTGTGTGTGTGGGGGGGGGGGGGGGGCGATTTCTCGGTGACAAAGAGCTACATCGCTCTTGTCACGTCCTCGTATACTTTCCGAGTCCAACTTTCGAGCCATTGGCGTAGAGGTGGCATCTGGATCAAGTGGGTAATGAAGTTGAGTGGGATTTCAGGCCGACAACTTGCGTTGGATCAGACCGCAATGACCGCCCGCCCCGCGTTTGACGTTTTGACCCGAGTTTATCCTTTGCACCGTCGTGACGCGCTTTGACTTTGGCGGTCGTCGTATGCGAACACTCCGGGGCTGCTCTGCGGCCGGTCGGGCACTGACCCCAGGAATCGCGATGGCTGGGGAGCCACAACAAAGGAGTAGAAGAACGCGCGATTTTCGTCTTCGCTGAATTTTGCGCATCGACTGGTGCTTTTTCTTTCCCTCTTGACGTCGTAGAATAGCGAGTGTCGCCCTTTGGTCCCCTTCGCTCGTCGCTCTTATTTCGGCGATGGCGAGGGTCCATCGTCGTACTGAATGCACTTCCAACTTCGTGCGCATTTTTCTTGCTGCCGACTTTTGCTCCTTTGCTTTTCATCCGTCCACCGCTCCGGCTCGACGAGGAAACGAGCCCGAGTCTGGCAATCTGCTGCGAGTTTCTCTCCGTTCGGGTCCATTCGTGTTTGCATTTGCTCGCGAATCTTTGCAAAGTTGGTTCGGTGTAAATACGTAGTTCCAGGTTTAATGTGGTGTTCAGGATTTAAGGCATTCTAACTGCGATCCCGTCTTCACTTCACTTGCAGTCGTCGTCGTCTCGTTTTCTGGTGCGCTACACTGCAACGATATTTAGTGTTTACGAAGAAAGAAACGGAAAGTCGCGGGCACTGTCACGTTGCCTCCAAAGTGCACCCGCCCGAGAGAGGGCATACCCCGACAGATCGTAACATCCGACTTTAATCTATAGACATGGATAGACTGCGTGGAGGGTTGTCGCTCGCGGGCGTTGGGAAGTTGCTGCAGTCGTCCCACTGCCAGCGACTGCAGCGACCACGTCTTGTTTGTCCTCGTCTTGTTTTCGTCGACGAGTCGCCGACGCGTTCGTTCGTCCCCGATTTTCTTTCATTTGCCGCGGTTTTCCGAGAACGCGACTCGGCGACGTAAGAATCACCCCCGGCACGGCAAACAGGTAGGCGTGGCCGCCACCGGTACGTAACTGGGAAAGCCAACACTGGGCGAGGAGCGCGGAGGCCGAGAGCGCGTCTGGGTTGTTGCCCCCTCTCCCTCTTTCCAGCGGCGGCGGCCGATGTGGGTCGCGCAGGGACTTCGTGCTCTCTCCCTCTGAGAACGACTCCCAGTGCCGAAACGTCGCCGTCGTCCGAGCGTCGTCTCTTCTCCAGCGAGCTGTGCACCGCCGATCACTTCGGACCGCTTGGCTCGGCGTATTTGTAAAGCACCGTGGAGATCTCTTAGAAACGTCGCTGCATCTCGGCTAAATCTTCGTGCGAAGTGGGTTGTGCGCGGTCCAACCGGATTATATCGAGCCCACTGTCGCTAGTAGTGTCGGTGCGCGGATTTTAACGTGCCCTCCCCTCCTTCGAACAAGGTGTTCGGAGAGCGATGCGCTCGTGACACTCGCCACGAAGCGACACTTGTGACCGTGCACGTTCGACACCGGCCTGCTTCGTCCGGACGGGCGCATGAGCACGCCGTACGCAGACATGGATCTGGCGACTGTAGCCCCGACCACCGAAGCCATGGAGACCTGGATCGAGAATCTCAACAACCTGGTGATCGCCCTCAAACAGGTCGTCTACTCGTTTCTAAGCCTCTTCTTTCGAGTTTCGCGCGGATGACGCCGAACTTCACTTGCGGTTTTTGCCCTGTTTTCTTCTGGTTGGCGATTGTTGGGTTTTTACGGGGTTGAATCCGCGTGCGCCGCGGCTGTCCGGTGCGAACATGCGCGCGACGGACGTCCCCGATTTCGCGCGTGTCTCCGGGCTGTCTTCGTCGTCGCCGGGCATTTCTGGATCCGGTGTCTGTACCTTCGGGGGAAACGGATGGCGCCAGATAGAAAACGAAGAGCGAGAAAGCGCGGAGGTTGCTTTCTGATACGTGAAGCGCTCGAAAGTTGGGAGAAGTCACCGTGATCGTCGAACGATATAGATAATCTCGCTCCGGATTTTCGCGGTTGGGCGCTCGGCTTGTGTGCGACGCAAGCTTGAAAGCTGGTCCGCCCTCTGTCCGCAGGCAAGTCAGAGATTACGCAGACGTTGCCTCCCTGGTGGGAAGAGAGAGAAAAAAAGGCAAGACCAGTATTGAGAAGAGGACACGGCGGCAGGTAGCTCGTGCTCTGTCCCCATTCCGTGTGTCGCGAGACGCGAGGAGAAGGCGAGAGGCAGGCGCGCAGACACAAAAAAATGAGTCCGCTCCTGTTTCGAATGCGCTCGAGAAAGGGGGACACGCTGGAATGACGGAAAGAGGTCTCTGTTACCTTATACGACGAAGCTCGCGTCATTTGCGACTTCTCCGTAAGCAGCTGGCCGGGACTCCTGGCTTCCACGGCCATTGCGTGCACCGTGTTCGCGCGGAGCAGAAACGACGCCTTCCACGCTCAAAATGGCCGAACGTAATAAAAAGCTGCAAAGCGCGATGCCGTCCGAAGAAGGTGATGAGTGATCGAGCTTCCGATCGAGAGCGCCTTTGTAGTGTCACTCCGCCGTGTATAATTATTTCGTGAAACGTGAAAAGGAGCTATTTTGTCGTTAATTTTGTTTGGGACGTCATTGTTTTACTGTAGCCCTCAAAACCAAGTCACTGCCCGCCCAGTAGCAGTCCCCTCCCCCAAAGAAAGATTAAGTCTAACTACTAGTTTGCATCAGTTCGTCGATTTTGTGTTTGAACTTCTCGTAGATAGATGTCCAATAATCGCACAAAAACGCATAAAAAAGAAAAAGAACGGCGCGTCGGTTTTTATTGTGCAGCAATTGCAAATATACGTTTCGACGAAACCATATTTGTGATTTACGTGCAGTAAATGGCATCGGTTCTCGAAAATAGCGGGGAACGGTTTCAGCGTGTTCCGAGTTTCGTGCCATTTTCTGTTGTTCTTTCGCACACGTGTTTCAGCCTTTAGTCCTGATAGCGAGCTTCCCGGGGTGCAGCATGGTACGCTGACTCTGACCGTATGAACGCTGTTCTCAGCCAACACGGGGATCGCAAACCCCTTTTGAATGCCGTCGGTGCACGTGCGCCAAAACGGTGGTGAGGGCACATTCAGGGGGTCACGTTCAATGCACTAGGAAACGCGGTTTCTCGTAATGTGTACAGTGTAGCACGTTAGTGTCCAGCCAAATTCATTCCACAATGAATTTGGCTGGACGAACAAGGCTCTTGTACTTTTCGCGCAGCTTCAAAGCGGCCATGCAGGTTGCGCATCACCGCCTGTCCGGCCACGCTGGTGCCAGATTAAGATCCAAGAAGTAAACATCTCCGAAAAAAAAAAAGGACAATACAAATAGGTTTAACATTTACGCTACCCGTAAGGTGAAACACTGCGACAGCTGAGGTGTGAGGTCGGAGCGGCTAAGGTGTCATTTCGGAGCAGATGGACTGAATGAGCAGTAGAGGTGCGATGTGCGCAGTGCGATGTGCGCACCTAGAGTCCGCATAGACCGTTTCGTATTAAACCGAGTAACACACCGGACGAAAGTTCCGTAGCGTTTTGGAACCAATGAGGGCGTATTAAGTAGAGGGCATTTCGTGAACCTGTTAAACAATTTTATTGGACACAAACTAGGACTGCCTTGTGGTAATTGAAGAACACTTCGAAAATCGCGCGCCCAATTTTCAAGTCCAATGGAACGACGAAACTGTATGTGTATGCATGAACCGTTCCCTGTCGTTGGTGTGGCTGCCTGCCTGAACGTCTTATGCAATGTTATTGGACACAAACTAACACCGCCTTGTGGTCACTGAAGAACACTTCCAAAATCGCGCTCTCAAGTTTCGAGCGTGTAGCTCCACCTAATTTCACGCTTTATTGGTTTAATCGCCCGAGAATCTTTCAGGCATAATTAGCGAAGACGCTTTGTTTTGATTGTTTCCATTGTCAGCAGTCTCGTGTTTATGTTTCTACGCGCCGTCACGGGACGACGTATTGTCACATGACGTCATTAAGTCGCGTGGCGTCACTGTGCAACGTTACTTCACATGACAATGTGACGTCATGGTGTCGGCTGACGCCAGGTAGCAGGTGACGTGTTGATGCAATTAATGCAAAGTTGCTGGCGATCTGGAAAGAAGAAACGATCATTTATTCTGTCCAGCTCGCCTGGAACTTTGCATTAATAGACCCTTGCAAAAATCCCAAAGCCACTCGCCGCGCGACGAATAATGGGAGTCGTCGGTACGCCCCTCCCATCGTCTTTCCTCCCGCTACCACGTGACATACGCGAGCACGCGCAGGTTACCGAGGCAACAACGTTCGATTAGCCGAGTCGGACTCACGCGTAGTCGCGGAGGCGCAACGAGAAAGCGCGTGATCTGTACCGAGGGTTCCCAAAATCCCTTGCCGCCGTGGCGCTGTACGTTTTGCAACAGGCCTAATATTGCATTAGCATCGTAACCTTTATATGCTGGCTGTTCACCCTGGTTTGTGTTATACTGGTGGCAGCTGATAAAACCGGTTTTCTCTACTGACGTCTAACTCCTGGTTAACTCAGTCGGTAGAGATAAAACTGTCTTTTAATTAAAGAAAACATACTCAGTCGGTAGAGTGTTCCACTGAAAATGGAGAGATCCCTGGTTCAATACCAAGACCAGGCGTTGTTTTTTTGTTTTTTTTTTAGCGCGCATCAGTCACCTAGTTATGTTTGGAGATTTGTGTTTGTCCTTTGTCCCCCCTGTTCCCCTTCTCCAGGGGTTATTATCGTTTAGGTGACGTGATGCGCGGCATGACGTCAATGTGGAATCTCGGAGGACTGCCGAGAAATGGCCCGCGTGAATATGGAGCGCGGTCGACGGCGCGAAACCCGCTGTTCACTCTTCCTAATCATGTTCAACCAACTCGCCCAACTTCCCACCGTACTGCCGTAAAGGGCTTTTTTTTAAGTGTCAGAATCGTTGTTTGGTACCGATATTCTAATCTATAGCTGACCTAGCCTGATTTTTTTTCCTGCTTTCACAAAGTTGACTCGTTTCCGTGGCTCGGTAAACGAGAAATGTGTGTCTGTGTGTGTATGTGGGGGGGGGGGGATAGGATAGGAGAGAGAGAGGAGCTGCAGCTTTGCTTGGGTGAGCAAGGCTTGGGTTCGCGGGACGCGAAAGGGCGTCCCGTGGTGCCGCCTTCTTGGTGTCCTTTTGTCCCAGGGGATTTGCCCGCAGCTGCGTCGGTGCCCGTTTTATATTCGTACTTGATTTGGCCGAACGTAGACCTACGTGGACTTAACCCGGTATCGCCAGCTTTGTATAACACAGGTGATTCCTTTGGAATCGGTGAACCAACCTGCTCTCCCGGGTCACGAGCAGACACCGCTAGCGTAAGAGTGCGAGATGATTCAGCGATTTGCAAAGGAAACCTGCGTTATGTGCGTTCGGTACGCTCGATGCCACTGCAACGCTAATGATCCCTCTACGGCGTAGACACTCTATTCGCGGAGAACTTTACGTGGCCCTGCAGTCAAAGCTATGGGCGCACGTGCGCTTGCGCATCTTGAGCACCCATCAAATCTGTGCACGCACACTCTCGCTTCTTCTGAAGCGCCACGAGAAAGCTGTCTGCGACCGTATACACCACTTCTAGGCCACTGTACATACCTCGCGCGTGTTGTGTAGGCTGTCGCGTACTGACCGTTCGAGCTCGACTCTTCCATAAAATGCTGAGTGCCGCCATCGCGTTAGACTATACGAATGAGACAAGTTAGAAGTCACCACATGATTGTCCGAGTTGCTTCGTAGCGTAGACAGTGTTTAGGTCGTATGCCGCCGCAGACGCAAAACCTTCACGAGAAAGTTTTTAGCCGTCGGCGGAGCGAGAGACCTCCTTGGCTTATAGTGTCGTTGTTTTTTTCTCTCGTGTCTCCCAGGGCTCTGATCCCCGCGCAGCCACGTGCCGAGGCAAGCTGCAGTACCGGCGCTCCAAGATCAACCACGAGATCACCAAACAGATGATGATGCGCAATGGGGCCGAGAAGCTCTTCAAGTGAGTTTCCTCCCCGCCTTCCATCTCCTTGGCACTCACGGAGCAGGCGCAAACTCACGGCGCTTACGGCTGCTCCGAAGTGCGCACCCTCCGATTGCCATCGCATTTGCCGCGTCCTGTGTGTGGAACAGTGTTGGAGTTTGCCAACGAGTTCTGGCTACAGAGATCAGTAACCCCGCGTGGTCGAGACAATCCCCTGCCTCGTGTTGTTTTTTTTTTTCGTGTACTGAAGTTCACGGGGTCGCTGGTTTTTCTCGATCACGCGCGGTCGCTGGGAACGCTCGGAAAACCAGTGTGTCATTTTCACGCGACTAGGGTCGCGCAGCTTACGCGTTTCTGCCGGGAGATGGCGCCACATTGGCGTCTAATTGTGGCGCCATGTCTCTGCTGGAGCTTTTTCGATTTCTCTGATGTTTCTTTTTAGTATCGAGTTTTAAACGTATAGCACTGTAAGTACCGGTATCGTTCTGCGGGAACAAGATCCGCGAAAGTTCCCCGATATTTCTATCGCGTTTTCCCGGTCTGCTGTGCAGGGTGTGGTAATAGGGAGTCTTAGTAGGTCGTTCCGATGACTCTAATAACGATTCCCGATACTCGGCCGACACCTTTGCGCGTGCATCGTATCGTTATCGGAGGTGTCGGAACGATCTACTAAAACTCTTAAGACGAGCTGGCCCAGTTGCGTTCAGGCCGGGGCGGCACAAGAGCCATGGTACATTCAGCTGTTAAAAATGAGGTTGGAATGGACTGTCACGTTTCCCAATGTCGCAATGTGACGGTCGGTTCCTTAGCTTAGCATGCCGGAAGCACCCCGTGCGATATTTTGTCCCTTTCGGCTAGCAATAAAACTGGGCCAGCTCATGCTGCCGCTGACTCTACTATCGTGGACAATAGGAGCTCAAACAGTCCATCTTTCGCTGGCCTGCCTGGCCTGCCTGTTGTTTCCTGGGAAAAAAAAAAAAAGTTTTGGTTTAAGCGAGTGGTGGAACGCAAAGTCTACCTCCCGTTCTCTGAAATATAGTATAGCGAATGGAGAGACGAAGGCGTGGGGAAGGGTTGGGGGGTACCGGATTACAGATGCAGAAAGAGGACGGATTTGATGTTTCAGCTCGTGTTGCCCGCCGACTGTACTTTCTGTGCCACGCGGTTGCTGGGTGTCGACAAGGACGATGGGAGGACCCGGTCTGTTTACACGCGACTCGCGAGCGCACGTGCTCGGGCCGGAAGTGACGCCACTATTTAGACGAGGCGTTGTCGATGTGCCACTCGCGCGGCGGGGGAGGCCTGAAGCGAACTAAAGAAGAAAGTAACCATAATAGAGGGTGGCGAAACCTGTCGCGGGGTTGCCCGAGCGGAAACAAGGCGAGTCCGCCGGAAGTCCCATCCATCTTGATTCGGCAGGAGGGCAGGAGGCTCCCGACAAGGAACGGGGACGAGCTGGGGGCAGGGCTTGGGGCTCGGCTGAGGCCTGCTCTCGACCAGTTCGTGCGAGGAATGGCGATGGGCCGTGGTATCGGTCGCCAGACCACTCCTATCCGCGATCTGTCGACTGTGTCCGACGTTAGAGGACGAACTGAGTTATTTCTCTTCAGGCTAGGGTTTCCTTCCACGTACCCGACGTGGGGGAGAAAACAAAACACGAGTCCCGTGTTTTGTATTTGATATACAGTGATCTGATTGCTGCGCCGAAGTTCTTGTTATCCCGATACATTTCACCAAGTCGCAAGGTCTTTGCGCCAACGTTGCCCCAGAAATTAATTTCACTCTTACTAATTGGTGATGCAGCGACCAAATTGGTGACACAATGATACACCAGTTTGTAATAGTGAACCAACTCGCCTGCATCGCCACTTTGCTTAGTAATTTCTTTTTCTAGAAACTGATATCTCGGGACAGGCCCCGCTGTATTTATTGCCGGATCGTTGCGGTTGGCGATTATCGATTAGAACAGTGGTTCTCAAGCATTGGTGATTCGCGGACCCCTTGTGAATCGGCGGATATGATGGAGGACCCTGGTCGTGGTGAGGCGAAGGAAAAGTTATGGGTTAATTATAAGTGATTAAATAAATGGATATAACTAGGGGCTAGTGTGAAGTAGACTTCTCTTATTGACATATACGCGAGAAAACTCACCCGAAAATTGGAATGTTTCTTCTCGAGCTGAGAAAAGACGACTTTTATTGCTGGGCTTGACTGATGAGGCTGGGCTTCGCGGACCCCCTTTGAGAACCACTGGATTAGAATAATAACGTTCGATTTTGTCTTCGTATCGAGCACTGACGGTAGGTGGAAGTTGTTTAGCTAACTAGCTCAACAGAGCAAGTTAGCTCTGTTGAGCGCGCTTCGGGACACATTGCGAGAAGCGACACCCGCGAAGTAGGCATTTCGATCCTGCGTATCTTGCTTCGCCGCAGCGCAGCTGGCGTGCTTAGAGGGAAAACACTCATCCAGAGTGGTATGGCGCTGGTGTCGGGTATTTTTTAGTGTTGATGTGATTTCTCTATCGTGCCGTGACATTTTAAAACTATAACTGCGACTACTATTTAATAATAGACTACGGTATCCTGAGGAATTAATTCATCATAGATCGTGATTTTTTTTTTTCAAATTTAAGATTGAAGTAAGGAAAGTTGGTCACAGGGAGATGATTTCTAAATAGCTTGATTAGGCGCTGCTGGTTAGCAAGTACTTTATAAATTTAGCTTTTTTTTTAAATTTGAAATCCCTCGTTTGGTTACCACCTACAAAGAGCTCCGGCAGTTTGAAGGCGCAGTCAATGAAGTTAAAATATAAACTAAATGAGCTTTAGCAGTGGACGCATGAAGCTTTCAAATAACCTCAATGAGTTCAGGTGCGTTTTTTTTAATGAAGGCCCATTTATCACCCACATGCATGCCGACTTTGCATCATCATAAATATCTCTACGTAAAATATCATTGATGTGTATACTTAAACGATAAAAAGCTTTTATTGAATTGGACGGTTTCATTGCAACTTTCGGTGCTTGCACAAAACATCCAAGGTTGTACGCAAGATGATTCTGGTGTATCGTTATTCCAGCGAAAGAACTATTTGGTTTACCTTCGATTCCATACCCAAAATAACCACGAGAACGAAGTATATTGTGCGCCAAAGATCATTTTTAGTGCCCCAACAAGGCATAGTTTTGGCTGCTCCAAAAAAGTGCTGTACGATGGCTCGAACCAGTCACATCATTCATCGCACATACCGTCCCTCTGTCCACCGTTGGCGAACCGCGGCGTGCAAACGCCCCAAATTTTTAGATATACTTTCGGAACCTTGTCTCGAGCATTCATTTGGCCGGCAGAAGATACACGAACCTGCAGTCTCCCAGTTACGCCGATGTTCCGAACGTTGCTCAATTTTCGCACCTAGCGGTGAACTGCGGGGAAACTTCAATCGCCACACCGTTCTTGTACTGAGGCGTACTACGTAACAAGCTTCGATCACTCACTAGATCGCGAACGTCTCGCCCGCTGATCGAATCGGTGCTCTACCACCGAAGCGGTTCACCGAAGCTTGAAATCTGACCTGCCTACTTTATTGGAACCCCTTTTTTTTCCTCGTCAAATTTTTCGCTCCAGTTTGTCTGTTCAACCAACTCGAGATACTTTGACCCCACGTTGCGTACGATTTTTTTTTTTTTTTGCTTTCTTTCCAGTTTATATTTGTTGGCGATACAGTTTGTACGGAAATGGGTTCCGGCTCCTCGGTCCGGTCCTTTGCCTCCCCCCCCCCCCTTTTTTTTTCCCCCGAGAAACTGGGCCCAACGAGTTTGACCGGTGTTTGCCTCGTTCTCGACAAATCGGAGGCACAACGAGAAGGCGCGGACGAGACGCCGAGAAACTGGCGGAACTCTCCATCCTCGCCGTCCTAATTAGCCGAGGAAAACAGGCCGATGAAACCTTCGATTGGCTTTTCTTCCTCTCCACGTTTCTCGCGAACGTCTCGGTGTGGAAACCTGTTTGGTTTCGACTCGGCGCGGGTGGGCCGCAATGCTGTCGCCGTCGCTCATAATTACGGGCCGTTAATGCATCTGGCATGAAATGGCCGACCGAATTAAGCTTCGCGATTTTTTTCCCCCTCTCCTCCAACTCTCCTCAGTTGTCATGTTGTCTTACCTGTCGTTCGTTTGATCGCGATATTTGAACAAGCTATAATTTCTGTCGTTCAGACACTGCCGCTGATTACATCCGTTTCTCGTCCGGATGTTGTTTACGGCGTAAGAAAAGAGTTGGTTGTCGAAGTCGACTCGGCCACGTTCAGGTTTGCGTTTTTAGGTTGAGTGTCTTGAAGGCGCTAACCGTTGACACCGTGTTCTCTCGTGGTTCTTGTCCGACGGCAAGGTCTCCGATAAGCTCATGAGAACGCAAATGTTCCGATAGCGGCGCGCTTCCCGTCCGTATGTTGCGCCAAACCCCCAAAGTCGAGATTTGCCGCGCTGTTCTTCTCGGTGATGGGTCAGACGCACTCTCCAGAGAGTAGGCTTTTCGTTCGATGGTGAGGGATGTCCGATGCCCCCAGCTTCCAACCTACGGCATTCGGTTACAGCTATCGTGGCTAAAACTCATTGAAGCGAGTCTTCAACCCGCACTTGTGTACTCAAACGAAAGCAATCATTCGCCGAGTCTCTGTTGTTTGCATTGGCAATCGACAACAAACTCGCTCCCGCCAGTGTGTGAAGTCGAGAGAACGGAATGCTTGGATGAGCGGAGAGCGTCGGTTGTCCGGCGCCTGGCGTCGTTCGACGCGGCTCGCTTCCTTTTGCGTTCATGGCACGCTCCTCGCGTGAATCCACGCGGACACACACTGACTGGCGTGTTTTGGAGGGGACAGAAATACAAACGTGACGTGCAACATCGGTGAGCCCAGGGCGCGCTAATCAATGCATTCAGATGTTCCCCGTGGGGCCTCCATGCGAGGACGTTTCGAGCTTGCAACGTTCCTCCATAGTTTAGCGCGACTGGAAACCGGGAATGAGCTGCATCGGTAAAGAATGCACGTGACGGCTCATTCCAAACGTGTCTCGGGACTCGCGCGCGCGGATATCCACTTCTCGTTACGTATCCGCGTGTTTTATCGCACCTCATCGTGCGTGATTCGTGACATACCAGAGCTGATTGTTCACACCAAGCGGTGGCGGCATCGGGCGACGCTTTTGTACGCAACTTCGCCCTTGGGCGAAAACTCGCGCGCGCGCGCACACACACACATAAACACCCCGTCGGTATTTCGAACTCACGTGTGCCGGCTCACTGGCCTAATTGGTAGTGTACACCGCGCTCTCTTTGTCGAGTGAGAAAATTACCCCGTTTACATAGAGGCGCGGCTTGTCGCCCCTTTTTTATTTCTTCCTTTGCGTAACTACAGACAACACGACCCAGTTTGGTCGAGTGTGACAGGATGATTTTTTTTCCTCACACGTTGCGTACGCCTAGCCCTCTTTTGCCTTTAAACTTTTTTGTGTGTGTGTTTTTTTTAGGAAAAGAGAGACATTCTTTTGCTCCGGCTCAAAGGAATGCCCACAGCCGTTACAAGTGTGGAAGCTCCCGAGGTCGCGGCGTTTGTTTGCCGCGCCTGCATTCTTCCGCGGATAAAGGAGTGCGGCCGCCGTGGCGCTGGCCGGCAATGGGGCGTGCAGGTCACGGCAAGCCGCGGCGGTTCACGGCTGGCGGGTTAAACCCGGGGGTGAGGAAGTACGGGAAGCACGTGCACGGCTTGGTACGCACAAATATAACGGGCACTACTTGTACTTCAGATTCGAGTAGATTCTTTTTTTTCCCTGTGTGTGTGTGTGTGTGTGTGTGTGTGTGTGTGTGTGTGTGTGTGTGTGTGTGTGTGTGTGTGTGTGTGTGTGTGTGTGTGTTTTAGTGGGATAGCGTTCGCAGCTTCCTATATGCGTGATCGGAGAATGCGCTCCTGTCTGAAAACGCGGGGGAAACTCCGATTCTACTTTGAATGACGAATGTAAAGGGGGAAGGGTTTGCTGCCCCTTTAGCTCTCCTTCGTCTCCGTCACTGGGACAATGCTCGAGAACCGTTTAAAATGCGAACTGCGTTGTGGCACTGAGCTCGTGACGTAATGTGGCCGTATGTCAACGTCCTGCAAGAAGGCGACATTAGTCGAGCTTCGTAGGACGTGTTCTCCTTGCATGCAGAGATGGTCTAGTAGCGAATCGACGTGGTAGGTCTCTCAATATTTTTCGTTTCGAGGTAAACGATTGCTCCCAAGTCAACGTTCGACGCGCTGCCACGATTTTCGGTTGAGATGGCAGCTGCTTAATTGAATGGCTGTTTCAGCCGATGATGGTTCCTTGCGTGCATACGTTACGAACGGTTGTTCCTGAGGTTTAGGTCGTCGTCTTCTAGAAAGGAGTGGTGAACAGTGAACACACCGATGCCGACGCCGCGCTGCTCGACATTCGTGAATTGGCATTTATTTATGCGATAGTTAAACGACCGGGAAGTTTAGAGCGGCTCCCAGACTTGTCGGGTTGATGGCCGACAAAAATCTGTCCTCTCCCGTTCTCATGCGAGTCGTATCGCGTTCGCGGCGTTTCACTCTCGGTCGCCTTCCTCTTCTGGGATAAGTATGTCGCCACGGATAAGATTCGCCGGGCAGGTAGATGGGTTCGTGTCGCTTTGCTGCACAGCTGGGCCGTCGGCTGGTGGCCACGTTCGTCCGACCGCCCGATTCGGGGTATGCTTCCGATCCAGTGTATATTAGCCTGCTCGTCTCGTCCTCCTAGCGCGTCGGTTCAGTCCAAAGCCACGCCCGTTAAAAATATCGTTTTCTTACGTGGCGTTTGCTTTGTTTATTGTGGACTTCTCGAGATCGTAACTGCAGCGGATTGCGGGCCCTGTGGGCGCGTGCTCATTCAGCACCACCTGGAACATTCCAAGGCCACGCAGTAGAATTTTGACGTCATCACAGCTGCTGTCATGTTCGGCCTTGTGTTCGAACAGTACGTTGGAGGGCGCTCGGACCCAATGGCCGAGTTGGCGCCATCGTAGTGTGATGCCGTTCGATGGAGGCAGAGAAGGCTGTTCATAGGCTTTGTTTTCGGTGGTGTTGGATCAGTCCGCACACAAAGTGACGGCACGAGTTCCCACTAGGTCGACGCAGAGCTCTTGGGTATATACCATCTAGGAAAATCCCCTCTAGCTTGTTTTCGTCGCCTTCGGAACCGGGGACATGGAGGGCGTCTGTTCTCGTGCCGTCCACGCGGACGCTGGGAGCCTGCTGTGGGAATCGGCGACGCAACGGGGTCCCCCAGACGGGTCAGTGGATCCAAGGCGAAGGAAGAGGAAGAATGGAAAGGCTCGTCTCGCTCGAACGCCCGTGTGCTTCGGCCCAAACAGATGCCCCGTTTGTCTTTCTGCGCGAGCCTCCGTTTCCATTCGGGACGGCGGCGCCGCCGGCGGAGCGGACCCAGATGCGAGAATCCTCTTGAACCGCGATAAATAATTCGGGCGCGGGCAGATTCAATTTAGCGCCCTGTCGGCTCGCGCGCGGGTTAGCTCTTCTTCTCTCGCCGCGCGGCGTGTACTTGCTCGCTTCCTCGAGTTTGCGGTTAGTTCGCGGCTGGAAGGAAAAGCCGGCCCCGCGGTTGCTCCGCGGCTTCTTCGGCGCGCCGTGGTGGACCGGTCCTCCCCGCTCGCAGCCCCCTGAGAGGAGACGTCAACGACCGCTGGGGAATATGGGACAAATCCGATTTCGCCCGGCCGTCCCCTCACCCCGGGCGCCGGGAGCCAGAAAGCGAGAACGCGCGGACGTTTAATTCCGCGCGGCGGCGGCGCCCACCGCGGAGACCCCCGCCGATACGAGCTCGATCGAGGTTTCGGGGCCTGACAATGACCTACAGCTCTAGGCTCGCGTGAACCGCCGCGGTCGGCTTCGCTCGGAATCGTTAGGCAGGCAGGCGCGCAATGAGGGAGCAATGAAAAGAAAGGGCCGGCGCTGGAGGCGCGCTGCCTGCCCACGTGACCTTGGACCGGGCGACGATCCCGTGGTCCGGACCGCTTCGAAGAAAAGCAGGAGGCCCCTAGAGCGCTGCGCTAATCCCGTTGTCCTGATGTTGGACGCGGATCGGGTGCACGCCAGGTGCAAAACAGATCGATTAGAGCATTAATGAGAGCGTTGAGGAATGCGTCGAGGACGGTGTGGCGTTGTTCTTGCTCGGTTCCCGTGACTGGAGTGGGTCATGCGTTGGTTTCTGCGACCCTGCGAGCTGCGCATGGCGCACGTTGGGGAGGTCCCTCCACGAGTAAAAACACCCAGTGCTCGCTGTTATCGAAAAGCGAGTTTTGCGTGCATTTTATATGCTGCAGGAAGTAGTTCTTCAGAAATTTAATTGTAAACAAACCGTCGGTGCTTTTTTTTTTGTGTGTGTGTGCGCGTATGTGTATGTATGTGTGTGAAATGTGTAGATTCTGATAAAATAACAAATGAGTGATCCTGAATCCTCGTAAAATTATGTTAATTCGCCACATAAAGGAGGTAATTAGTAATGCTTCGCCGGAAGCCTAGCTTTTTTTTTAAATTTTTTTATGACTTTTTGAGATGGATGACTCGCTTTGGTCGGACGTGGGCACGGATGAGATTTCAGACCCGCAGGCCGTGCATTAGAACAGCCGCATTCCCGAGTGGAAGGCGATTACAATCTGGTCTTTCGGCCTTAGACGTCTAACCTTTACGCGTTGGTGTTTATTTTGTTCCCGGAGGTTTGGTACTGCAATTTCGGGGCCTTTGTTGAACTGACAACGTTGTTATCCTTGAGAAATCGCGCGCGCGCTGTTCTCGCATCGCAAATGGTTTCCTTTTCTCCAACACCGAGGTCGTGCACAAACACCCATTGCCTCTGAATTGGAGTGGACAGGAAAGTGGCAGGGAGTAAGTCGGGCGTTATCTCCCTTCGCGAGCTCCCGGCCCTTCGGAGCTAGAACGGCGATATTCCCGCGACCGTGGGGTGAGCGTAGACGGCGGTGAAGGAACTCTAGGCGCGAGCACTTCATGGACTGACGTCACGAGAGTACGCCAAAGTTGCTCAAGGTCCATCGATGCTCGATGGATCCAGCTAGAAGCGGCATGTTTCCCCTAACCACACCGAACGGCCCTGGCGAGGCGAGGCTCGTGGCTGCCACTCGAAACGGGAAGTCGGACGGACTCGAAAGCTGGTGGTCCACAGTCTACTCAATCACGTCTTCTAGCTCGAATGATGATGATGAAGGAACGAGCGAGCCAGTGATTGTGCATCTTCATCCTTACTCCGCATCTTGCGACCATTATGTGCTGTCCTCTTTGTTACCCCATAAGAAGTTGTCAGTTGTTTTTGTGACCATGTAGCTGAAGTTTTGTGGCTTCCCGAGGAAGTCGACTGGGTGTTCCTTGGAGAATACACACTTTGGGGAGAGCTACACGAGAGTTGGCTCTTCGATGGGCTGTTTCGAATTCCCAGCTGCGCGGAAGTTTCGGAGGCTACTCACTCCAGGCATTTCTCTCCGTGGGCGGCCGACTGACGGTGGCGTCCGTGCCTTTTGTGCTGCCCTCGGTGCAGTGAAATCGGGGTCGTGGCTCGAGGGCGGGGTGGCTCATTTCGGTCGTCTTGTAATTGGTCCGGTGACCTTGAAAGAACCCTGCCCCGAGGGCTCCGAACGACTCGTCCATTTGCATGAACCAGTTCTCCATCTGGGCCGTCACGCCAGTCAGCTGGACCGCCTAGAAGAAAAGGAAGGCCTGCTCATGACGTCATCGTTAGAGGATCTCCGACCCAAGCGGCACCGCCTGCTAACGTCGCTTGCTGTGATGCTGACGCATGCTAGGCGAAGCTGCGTGGATCCACGAGTGATATCTAGGCCGGACCCTTGACAGCACGTTCGGCTAAAGACTCGGAGCGAACCTTCGCCGCCGCTGGCTGCCGATGACACGCGGAAAGTGCGTGTTCGACGACGCGTTTCGCAGCCCGTATTCGGTGTGAATCTGGCCCAGTCTCTGTATCTCTTTACGTTATATTTAGTTACTCTAGGACTGTAGGACAAACAGCGTCGCGGTTGGGCGACCTTCTCCGCGAGAAGATATTGCTGGGAATGGCGCGTCAATGATGGGCTGCAGCTGTGCGATCTCTCTGTCGAGTCCGACACCTCTTTCCTCCTACTCATTCCCTGATCGACGAAATTCGCGTTCCCCCTGTAATCATGGTTGAACCGCCGGTGTCTTCTCTCTGCAGCGAATATACATCGTGGCTATTTCTAGCGTTCGCTCTTTCGCGAGTGTCAAAGAAAGCTTTTCCCAGAAACATTTGTAACATTCCGTATTAAAGTGCGTTCTTTTTTTTCTTTTTTTTTTTTAAAGTATTGTGCTTGATATTTTTGATTTTCTTATCGGGTGCGCGGCCATGGCGAAGAGGAGGTGGAAAGTAGGGAGGGGGGGGGGGGGGAGGGGCGTTATGAATTATTGATTTTAGCAACGGCGAAACCTTGTCTGAGGAATTTCGTTTCCACTTTCCCAGTAGTGTCACGCGGCAGAGAAAAAAACAAACTGAGCGACGCCCGTGTCTCACTCTTATCAAAGCACTGGGTCTGGACGATTTGAGCGAGACTTGCGCAGAATTCTCGGCGCCCACAAGTGGCCCGGAGGCATGAGAATGTAAAATCTCCACCCGAATTGCTCGGCCGTCTCCGCCGCGACGGCGGCTCTGAAAAGGCGTCTTCTTCTTCCCGACCTTCTGCCTCCTGCCGCGATCCGGAGATAAATGGTCGGATTCGGAACGGTCGCCTCGCAGAAATGCGTCGGCCGAGGGCTTTTTCAAAATCCGCCACGAGATTCTGCCCGGATCGGAGCAGTCGTGGTGCGCGCCGCAAAACAGGCCCCTAGAGTCTCCCGGGCCGGCCTTGGCACGAACTCGGCAGCGGCGACTGAGCGCGACACTTTTCGACAATGAGGACGGCTCGCCTGGATGGCCCCAGGGCTGCTTTCAATCGGCGAAGGCTCGCTTAGATTCGAGATAAAGGAACTGCGCCGCTCGGCGGTACCGACGGCCGACTCGCTGGCGAAAGGGCCATTTCTGTTTTTTTGCGTAACGGACGGCCCCCCTGGGAAAGTGTGCACGCGCTTTTTTGACGCCGCGGAGATGGTTACGGCGGTTGCACGCGCCTGCCGCCGCGATGTCCGCGAGCCGTTTACACGGCCCAGATTCCGCGATTGATGGATTAGATGTATATATATTTTTGTTTTGGTTTTTGTTTCCGCCAGAACTTAGCTATGACGGAAGGACCGGAAGAAACGAGTCTTGAGGTGTGTTGCGCGCAGATTGTCGCCCCCGATTAGGGGTGTTCGCTTATTTCTTATCGTTCGCGGGAAAAATGCAACAGTCAACACAAATGCGCTTGCGTAAAAAAAAAAAAAAAAAAAATATATGCGTTGAGGTTGCGATAGCTGCATGCTAGCATTCGGAAGAAATCGTTTTGAAATCATAGTCCATCCGGGTTTCATAAATTAAACATCTGATTGTGGCATTGCTGGGCATATGTTTACTGCATATAGTCTTTCACTCTACGACAGTGTCCTCTTTTTTTTTTTTTTGTCTTCAACTCAGACATTTTATACTCTGGGTGAGCTTCATTAGTGATTTGTCAACCCGGTTCGTGTTCTTGTTGGTGGAATTTTGCAGTTTTTGCGACAGGGCGGCTGTTGGCCGTGCTGATTTTGTCTAATCAAATGGTAACATGTTGGCCTAGTCATTGATCTGTGTGTGTGTGTTTGAAGTGAGCAATATCTTGCTCCTTGCAGTTATTTTCTCTAATAAATATATTTGGACAGCTATGTCAAACACTACTTCCTCAGTCTGAAGATTATTGACTCGGCATGACATTAGGCGACTTGAAGGTGTTTGAAGTCGTGAACTTGGATGTTGCATCTTTCTCCTAATGTGTCGTTCCCAAAGGCTAACTGGATGTTTTTCTTTTTTTTTTGTGTGTGTGTTTTTGTGTCTAGGGCTACCACAAACAAGAAGCTGAGGAGACAGTGGCCCTGGAGCTGAGTTTCCTGAACTCCAACCTGCAGCTACTCAAGGAGCAGCTGGCTGAGTTGAACAGTTCTGTGCAGATCTACCAGAGCGAAAAGTATGCACTGCTCTTGCTTTCATTAACATCTACAGTAAAGAACACCATTAGGCAGTAAGAGATGGCAGCAAAGGGGAATTTATGGTCATGCTTCTTTTTGCTAAGGTGCTTTATTCATTAGCTTTCTGCAAATGCTTACAGAAAAATGCTGAAAGGTTATCTCGGGAGCCCTCACCCTCATTGCACAAACCAAAGTAGTATGTGCTACAGTGTGTGCCAGTTCTGGGTATCAACATATAGAACATGCTAATATATGGCAGTGCTTCACTCTTATCTGGAATCAGTCTGCTTGCCAGCTTTTCTTTGGCAGCAGGCTTAAAAGAAATCTCCAGCTTTAGAATTAAAAAAAAATAAAAGGAGAGAATGTAATTACATTTTGAAGGTTCTTACCTTTTCCTTTGTTTTTGACTGCAGCCAGTCGCAGCTAGTGCCAATGATTCCACTGGGTCTGAAGGAGACCAAAGACATTGACTTCAAGGAGCCGTTCAAGGCAAGTGGGATGCTTCAGTTTGTGGCTTAATTTATCCA
This sequence comes from Ixodes ricinus, assembly GCA_037355805.1. Taxonomy (NCBI): domain Eukaryota; kingdom Metazoa; phylum Arthropoda; class Arachnida; order Ixodida; family Ixodidae; genus Ixodes; species Ixodes ricinus. The sequence goes on along the minus strand of JAZHYW010029281.1, from coordinate 21,187 downwards.
TTTCGATTCCAAATGCAAATCACAAAACGCATTTACATTTTAATTTTTGTTTGATTGTAGTTGTTCAGAGTCTCCAATTGTTTCTTTCTTTTGTTCTCTATTCCCTTCAGGATTTCATTATGGAGCACTACAGTGAAGACAGCTCTGCGTATGATGGTGCCATTCAAGAGTTCATGGACGTCAGACAGGTGCGCGGCAGTCCCTTGCTTTCTTGATGGAGGCTTTGTTTTCCATGTTTGTTAAGCAGCCTGGTTTTGCTAGTAGTTAAATAGCGTAGCCCAGAATGCTTTGCCACTTAGTTCTCACAATCTTGAGCCGTAAGTTCCCAAGGCTCTTCGTATTAAGCACTGGCAGTACTTGGAAGTTCCACGAGATTTCTCATTGTTCGCTATTTCTCGGGCGAGTCAGTTAGCTGCACTGAGTGCACTCCTCACAGCGCATTGGTGCACTGCAGAGAAGCAACACTTGCAGAGTAGACATTGCGATCCTGCGTGTGCTGATTTGCCGCATCGCAGCCTTGTGCTGAGGGGGAAAGAACTCCTCCAGAGTGGTATAGTGTGTGTGCAAGCATCGTATAGTAATAAAAAGATGGAACTTGGAACTTTATCATGCAGTAAAGTTCTCCAAATCAAATCTCTGCTAATACTTATCATAGATAGACAGTGGAATGCAGCAGAAGAATTGAGACCAAACGAGCGTGTTGTTGTTGTCTCTTGCAGGCTGCTAGAACTCCAACAAGAGACCAGGCTGGTGTGCAGTTGCTGTACGAATACTACAATCTCTTGTACTTCGTCGACAGGCGTTTCTTCCCACCAAACCGCAGCATGGGCATCTTCTTCGAGTGGTACGCTTGTTTTTCTGCTCTCCTTTGCAGTTTGTCTGGTGGTTCTTACTATTTATACCTCTTAGATACAAGGAGGCTGCATCTCAAATCATTCGGTTACTCCACTGACTGTTCTTAAAAGGGGTTAACTCTCTCTCTCCTCTCTCTTTTTCCTATAGGAGTTGCTGTACATGTTTTGAAATAGGTTAAATTTTGGTAGGGGGAAAAAAATCTAAATCATTGTAGGTCTGCTGTGAACAAGGCCTTTGCATTGTCCATATTTGAAGGGGCCACCAGCCGTTTTATTGTGACAATCCCAGTGATGCGATTGCTGTGCCATTTGCGCCAAACTGCCATAAAGTTAATACATTTAGCCCAAATGTGAGGAACTTGCACCAACATTGCGCTAAAACTTGATTTTACTTTATTAATACTGAAAATATAATGACTCGGGGCCCGCTACACGTCCGGATAGTTATGGTAGGCTTGGGCAAATTTTCAGGACATTAGATTTTTAGCGTCAAATAATGTACTATCCTATTTGGTCTTTCTTGTCAGTGTAAATCACTGACAGTGCTCGGAATGTTCGCAATCTCTCTTATGTTCCTAGTCTGCTCGTGGCATGCAAGTTAGCTTTGAGTGCGCTTCTCACCACGCTCTTGTGTACTGCAGTGAAGCGGCAACTGCGAAGTAAGCATTACAATTTTGCTTATCTTGCTTCGCGCAGCACATCCGAGTGCGCGAGGGAAAGCATGTCCCCAGAGCAGGACGTTAAACAGTGTCGGGTATATTAAAAATAGAACTTTGTGAGTGTTAATGGAACAGCTCTTAGTTGCAGTAAACATTTCTGAATTAAACTGCGGCTATTATTTATGGCAGACTGAGGTATTTTGCCGATAACTTTTTCAAATTCAAGATATAGCGAGGGTACTCTCAAGGAAATTTGTATTAACTGCTCTTTAGGTTTATTCTTATTTGAAGTCTGTTGTTTAGTTGTCACCTTTATGTATGTTTTATCTGTTTGAGGTACAGTCGATATAATAAATTAAAACTCAATTAGGTGAAAGAGTAGAAGGAAGCTTCGAATTACTGTAACGACTTTGGCTGGACTGTTTTAAGAAGGCATGCCTATTGTTCACATGCCAGTCTCTGTTATTATGAGGTTCTACGTACAAAATATCATTGGTTTTAATAAATTCAAAATAAGTTTTTTGTTTTTGTTAATCTGAGCTAAGAATTTTTGTTTTATTAAAATTTTAGAACTTTAATGAAACATCAATTTGTGTGCTCAAGATTATTCTAACATTATTTTAGTGGAATATACTATTTCATTTACATTTTATTTCATACCTAAAATGACCATTGACAGCAGTCCCAACTGTCCTTCATCTATCAGCATCTTGTTGCCATGCCTAGTGCTCCTATGTGCTATTAAACAGCTAGTTCTATGTTAGAGAAAATCAAACATGTTTTTGCACAGAAGTGTAAAGGCAAAGCATGCATATATTTTTTAGTTGGATAGGCCAACACATGAATCTTAACATATAATATTGACAGTGGTAGGAATAAAAATAAAGTGTGTGCTTGTGCTCCAAAATTACTTCTTGTTGCTTCATATTGAACTTCTGACTGCTCCAAAAGGTGCTACAAAATGAGTCTGGTAAATCACATCACTGCAATCCTCTGTGAAAGAACTCTTTCTTATATCTAATTGAGAGGTGCTGCTAAGCTTCACACTATGATGACTTTAAAAGGAAAGGCAGATAGCATTTGCACAATTCTACCATCTTAAAGACTGTTGGTAAAATTAGAAATACAATTGTAGTGCAAAAGAGAGAACAGGCAAGCCCTTGACATGATAATGCTCGCTAGGCATGTGCCAACTTTCAGACCCCTTCTTATTTGTTGCTTTTTTAGTGATATAAGTTAATGCTACAACAAAACTTACGAGAAACCCCCAAGTCTTTCTAACTGTTCCTAAGAGTACTAGGGTAATGCAGCTAATTTTATTTTGGGGCTCCTCATTATATTTTATTTTATATAGAAAAATGCAAGCAACTAACCATGTTGATGTAGATGTATTGATAAGTGTTATGCAAGGGCACTGTTTGTACCATTGGAAGCTGACAGGATCATGCCATCAAGTCACATTTTGATTTTGCAGGTACAACCCTCGGTAAAAGGGGCCCATGAAAGTGCTGCTAATTCCACAATCCAGACTAATTAATGTAAAATGTTTCATTTGTGCTGCTTTCTAGGTTCGACTCTCTCACAGGAGTTCCAAGCACACAGAAGACTGTTGCTTTCGAGAAAGCCAGTGTCTTGTTCAACATCGCAGCACTCTACACGCAAATTGGAGCAAAACAGGTGAGGATGAGTTAGTGTGGAAGCTAATTTTGCAACCTGGCAACTCCAAAAACTGACTTGGGAGAACACAAATTTAAAAGAAAAGTTATTGATAAAACACAGGATTATAAATGGAAAATATTATAAGGAAGGGATTAGTTTGAGTTTTCTTTTTCATAGATAACATTAAATATAGCCTTTTATTTGTTAAGTTCTATAAGAAAAGGTAAGTGGCTGGAATTAAAGAATTCCAGCCACTTAGAATTTTTAATATGAAAAACATGATATTAAAACATTATTAGCTTTCAAGCACAAACTTTAAAATGACAGTGCAGTCCCAAAAGCATTTTTTTTTTTAGCTGTGTAGAGCAGGCCACACATGTCACAAAATGCCCCCCCCCCCCCTCTCTCTCTTTCCGACGAATAAAAAAACAAAAAACAACTTCACCGCAATACTTATGCATTATTAAACATAAATACAAGGCATATATCTGCAAGGTTCAGAAAGGACCTATTTCTTAACTTAATTTTATCTAGTTTTTTGTGTCTGATATTTTAGTTAATTTTGATGAAATTCGGAGAGTGTTTTTCACAGTTTATTTTTTTGCTGAATAATCCGAGTTTGTCGGAGTTTATTTTTGTGAGATTCCCAGTTCTCCGAAGTAGGGAGTTTATTCTTGCTATATTTCCATATTTTCAAGATTGAACATAAGAATATATATATAAACCATAACCCTGCCCTAGATTTATAAGAACGCACATGTACAACATGACATTGACACCCTTGCCATTAGTAATACCAGCTGTCCCACGACAAAAATTGAAAAAGGCCCATTAAAATCACCAAACTCCTTGACATAGTCGTTGGAAAGCTTGTTTTCTTTTCATCCTATTCTTCCGCCTCTCCCTGTGGCTGCACGGGGTGGTGTGGTGAGACAGAAGCCTCAGCTGTCCCTCCTATGAAATCTAAGAGTTCATAGCTTTCACGGTTATCAAATCACAACCCTACCTTCCTCTAACAAGTTCAATCTGGAAACCAAAACAGTGGTTTGCGTCATAGCCCAGAATTACAATGCCCCATTATCCTGAACGAACCCTGACTGGATAAACGGTGAACCTTCTTTGGTCAATACTACTAGATTTTAAGGAAATCTGGGAGGCCTCTCTTGATGACCGCTGCGTCTGTGCTCTGACCACACTTATTTGTAGAAAACTGCCTTTTTTTTTTTCTTCTTGGCCATCGTGACCTCCAAATTCAGAGTTTTTCGGATAAATCCGAATTGAAGACAGTTTTACCGGCGGGTGTTCTTCAGATTTTATCGGATTTATCCGAAAACATGGTACCTTAGTTATAAGAGAATGCTGCCCTTCCCTGCCTTGTTTAAACTTGTGTTCTAAAAATTACAAAAATGAAAACATTAAAAAATTCGTAGAGGTCTTTTAAAAGCACCTTGTGCACTTTATACACATTTAAAACAACTTGGATTGTGTACGAAATCATATATAGGGACTTTCACTTACGAATATGAAGTAAGGATTATCTTTATTAAGAGAAGCTAAAAGAAGATAGAAGAATGGCCCATCTGGTTTGCATATGAACAAAGGCAGCTTTGTGGGACCGAGTGACATAGTTTGAATATAATTAGTTGTTTCCTTCACGATTGTACAGATGCATTTTTTAAAGCCAGAGTTGACAATGAAGTGCTGACACCACTGTCCACCCTTTTCTAAGGATCGAGGCAAGAGCGCAGGCATCGATTCTGCTGTGGACAGCTTCCTTCGAGCTGCTGGGATGTTCTGCTATATCCGAGAGAACTTCAGCAAGCCTCCCAGCATGGACCTCAGTGCTGAAACCTTGAAGTGCTCACGCACATCATGCTGGTAAGTGCTCTTTCATTTCTGGAGCTTGCGTGAGGCTATGTGAACATGGCAGAATGGTGGTTTCAGTATTTTTGCTTGGGCAACTAAAAATATCAATAGTACAATTTTTATTTTTTTTTATGAGTAGGAGTGTTTATGAAAAGAAAGGGTTACAAACCAGGCATTAGGTTGTTCACCAAAGTGATTGGTTTGAGCCTAATATGTATGCCACTTCTGCATGAATATTTTTTTGCATTTGCGACATTGGGACAGCTCCTATAAGCGACATTGTGTGTAGGCCACAGTGTTCATAAATGATTTGGTCAGCCAGTAAGCTGTCTTATATATCGGGCTCAGTGTCCCAATGTTGCCCTGGAACTACACACCAGAAATAACACTTGCTCCCTAGCTGGGCCAGACTGCATCCACCTGCCCATTTTATCAGGTCCCAAATCTGAAAATGTAACAGTTCCTTCTTTGTAACTCAGCTTGGGTGGTTTGGCTGTATGTCTTTTAGCAGCATATGTGTTTGTGTAAAAGCTCCTTTTGGTAGTTATAACAGATCTGAGGGCTTGCCAGTGCATCCTTGTGAGCTTATAGTGAAATGATGAAGCATCCTTGTGTGTGTATTTTCAGGCTCAAGCACGAGAGTGCCTGTTTGAGAAGCTTCTGTTGAGCAATGTCGAGAAGCAGGGTGTCTTGGCGTGCATTGAAGTTGGCCAGGAGGCTGCAGAGGTGGGCTGCTTCTTTCTGCTTTTGTTTTATTGTACATCATCATCATCATAAGCTGTTGGCATGAAGACATCACTGTGGCCTTCATTGCTGTTGCACTGTACAACATGGCATGAAAGCATGCTGTTAGTTTCAGGCATCAATTTTCTAAAATAACATGTAGGCTACATACTATTGTCGATCCTGAAAAACAAAATCCTGAGGCCAAGAAACGCACAAAAGAGACGAACATACAAAGGTCTTGATCTTGCATGTTTGCCATCTTTTGTTGCAACAGAGTTTTGTTTCTAAAGGTCAACAATCTTTTTTATTGGTGGTTACTACTAATATGTAGTTGTCAGTTGTTTTATATTAACTTGGAGACTGAGAATTACACATGCTGACTGGAAACAATGGCTATACAGGGCTGGCCCTAGGAATGGACACCTGGGCAGCTATTTTTTTTTTTTTACATATCTAGCGCGGCTGCACAAGAGACACATTAAACTCAAAACTCGAATTTGTTTCAATTGCTTTATGCAAGAAATGCTCATGAAAGAACGCTTTACTATCGCAAAGTCCGTTTATTGCATACGCGCAATGAACACCGCCGATCAGCATGCAGGGCGAACGTATTCCGTGAAAGCCCGTTTCTAACACCACTATGTTCTCGTCGTTAGTAAAAAAAAAAAAAAAAAACAGGCGCGACGAGCGGGCAAAATAAGTGACGAAGAGCGATGCTGGGGAAGCGGGAAAGCCGGCCATCGCGTTGGCAAATACTTTGGCGTCAGGCCAAGTTGGGCGCCTTGTCAATCACAAGGAGCAGGCTCTTGTGCAACTTTCTTGTTTGGTGCATACCAGAGCTGTATATAGAGAGTTTGGCCATTCATTGGGAAGTATAGGAATCCAACGAGGAGGCGCCATTGGCCGAAAGCGGGCTGGGCGTGTTCCAGGGCGTCTTCACAAATTCGAATGTAGCCAGCCAGAAGCCTCGAATAATACCGTGGCGGCGGTCGCAAGAAACAAAATTAAAATATGCGTCGGAGTAACTCTCGGTGACTGAAAATATAATGCACGTGATGCTTCGATCACGGTCATGAAAAATTATTGTGGAAGATATATTAAGATATAGAAGATACAAAAAGTGTGAACGAACGGCGTAATCCATACACTAGGTGCCGAGTGCCAAGAATCTGCCATCCGAGCGGTCAGACTCCGTTCGAGCAAAACCGTGAAGTGTTACAGCATTTTACTCTTACGCACTTATTAAAACTGTGTCTTGCTACCACCGCCAGGGGATTATTTGCACCTTATGGTTGGCCAAGAGAGCTTGTCAAGCCCTCGTTCTGCGTCTGGTGCACGTCCTGGCTCTGCCCGCTCCTTCCATTGACCATACTCTTTCTATATACGGCTCTGGTGCATACATGCGTGTGTCCTTGCACGGCTGTGCTATCAGCGCAGGTTGAGGTGGCATTGCTGCGTGGTGTGGACAGCACCACGAACATGGAACTCGCAATGGGACGCTTTACAAACGGTGTGCAGTAGTTCCAGCAAATCTTTACTTACCCGTTGACTTTGTCTCAAACATTGCACAACTTTACCAACCGTGGTCACGACGTTCTGGGAGAAGGACCGGGTTCGGGGTGACCATATTTCGGTGGAGACTGTCTTTGACCTTACATCTTTGACCTTACACTCGCGGTTGCGTTCCAGGCTATGGGGTGTTCGCTGACCTCGCAATTCCTGAATGCTTCTGTTATCTTTCAAACTCTTTTTTTTTTTTTTGTCTGAACAATCTTTTTTGTAGGCGAAACAATGTTTTATTTAGTTATCTCTATCGTTTTCCTTTCGCACGCATGTACTCCGACTTCGGGGTCACAGAAATTGGAAGGGAAATGCGTAAACAAAGTGAAGTGTCTTTCCCTCCTTCGGTTTACTTTGTCACACATGTCCTCCAACTGTAAGGTCCCTGGCCACGTCACTCGGGTACGATGAATGTTCGCGGATCGCGAGTCCACGTTGGGGTATTTGTAGGGGTGGGTGATCACTCGTGTTTTTTTGGAAATGGATATTCGTCCAAAAAGTGGGGTGGGCGATGACTCAGGGGATGGGTGATGAGGGGGAAGGGGAGGGAGGGGAGGGGAGGGGAGGGGAGGGAGGAGGGAAGGGAGAGGGGGAGGGAGGGAGGGAGAGGGAAGGGCAAGAGAGAGTGCGCGTCTCAGCCGCAGTTTGCCCAGGGCGCTTGTTGCTGTAGGGCCGGCCCTACGGCTATATATCCTGTCTGTTTTCGCTAATTGTCTCTTTCCAACTTTTTTTTCTTTTCTTTTTTCTTTCTTCAGGTTGCCGAAGTTTATGCGCAGGTTCACAAGCTAATATCGATGCCACCTGTGAAGGACTATGTGCCGTACTCATGGATCAGCCTAATCCTCGTCAAGGCGGAACACTATCGTGCTCTGGCACATTATTACATTGCAGTCGGCTTGCTAGAACATGTCGGTGAGTTGGACAACTTGTTTTCTTTCCTCCCTGTAACCTGAAAGCCTGGATATGTTTGTACCTCCCCTTTTGAGTGGGAGGATGTTGTAGCTGTAATGCAGGTCTCGCTCGATTTCTGCAGTTCATTAAAGCATGAAATGCATTCTTACTGTAGTCGCTTCAGCAGTCGGCGCCAAACGAGTGTCCTAAAGAAGCATTTAGGAAACGGCAGCTTCCGTGGAGTTTGTCAGCTGCCATCTTGATTTTGTCTCGGTTCAGCTGCATCGCGGTGTCTTGGCATGGCATTTTTTAAAAAAAGAAATGAGAACAACAAAAGTACAGGGGGTGGTAGAGGATGACAAGGCTAGGCTTCTACGTCGCGTGTCAGCACACCTCTCACTCCAGCTGCGTCGCCCGTAGCCTCAGAAATACTTTCACCCTCTGTGACCTTGACGTCTTCAATGAAAGCATTTCATAATTTCGGCCAAACTCTGATGTCTAGGGCCGTGAATTTTCCTCGACGTGAAATTAGTGAAAGTAGACTTGTTCAAGTTGTTTGCGACCTCTTACTAGGAAATAAGTTCTAAATGCTTGTTGCACCAAAGAGCTAATGAACAAGCTCCTGTTCCGTTGGCGGTCCCAGGTGAACTGGACGAAGTTGTACGGAGGTCGATGGAGTTCCTCCACGTCCAGGAGCAGAGTGGATCCACTTGCATCGACATCAGGGTCCCCCAGACACTGGAGGAGCGCAGACAGCTGGGTGAGCCCCCGTCTCCCACCTTTTGCTCAGGCACGAAGTGTTACGGAGTAATTGTGTCTGGTGTCGCGCGTCATGAATTAAGGACTCTCCAGGCTTTCCTCTAGTTAATTTCACTTTAACTTGGCTGATTGCTGCAGCCCTTTTGAGCCAATCAGAGTGATGGAGGCGAAGCATGAAGCCCTTACGAAAGGTACAGCGACGAGAGCGGCCCGGACCCAAAGAGGGTCCGGGTAGTAAGAGGAATTCGGACCCTCTTTGTGTGTCCCAAACATCACGTTTCTTCCTAGAAGATTCGTAGGCGTTGCTAAAAATTTGTACAAAAGTGCCTTTCCTCTCTCGCCCGAGGCTTGGACGGCACTGCGCACAACTAGTGAGATGAAGTAGTATAGTCGTGTGTCTTCCTCCGACGTGCTGATTGGCTCGGCTGGCTTGACGGTCTGGGTGCCGTGCAGGGAAGGCGCACCTGCGGGAAGCCCTGCTCCTGCACGAGGAGGTCCCTGCGGCTGCACCGTATGTGCCGGCAGCTGCGCCAGGTGGACAACCTGCTTGGGCGGCTCAGGGCGGACCACGACGTGGCACTTCAGCGCTATGCCGACCTCGAGGAGGAGGACGACTTCCAGGAGGTGCTGGACCCCCCTCAGATCCAGGGTCAGTCTGCTTTCTATCACGGCGTGCGCTTCTTGCGATGGAGATCCGACTTCACCAGCCTTTGCTCTAACTTCGCATTGCCATCGTGTTATCTTCCTGGTCTTGGTTCAGATCGGAAGGTTGAAAGATACTCGCATTGGTAGAAAAGATGATAAAAGTAACGTTTAATACTTAATGCGGTTGGGGTGGCCACACAGGCTCAGGTTCCGTTCACGGTTGCCACACAGGCGTTCGAGTTCCACACGTGCACGTGCACGCACAGGTCTCCAACCTCACGAGGTATCGTCGTCGTTTTTTTTTTGGGGGGGGGGGGGTCGCTTACTTTTTGGGGAACGTCTACAATCGGTGTCTCTACCCCAAAAGAGGCTGTATGACCGTTAGTGTGTTTTTCTCGATTGTCCATAATGGCTGTTTAGGCGTCTGTGAGACCCGCTGTTGAGCTCGATCATACTTTGGAACGGTAAACAAGTTTTCGTAAGAATTGACGTGCGTCTTGTTCGCCCTGGTCGTACAACAAAGCTTATTTATCCCCATTATGGCGATATACGAGGGTAGATTGAAAAGTTTCCGGAATGAAAATGAAAACAATATAAATCTGATTTAAGTTATACTTCATTTTTCGGCATAATCCCCCGAAACTTTACACATTTGGTCCAGCGTTTCTCCAGCTTTTCGATTCCTTGCCGGAAGTGACTTCGTTCTTCGATATCCCCAAAATAACTGTTCACAGCCTCCATCACTCCTTCATTTGACGGAAAACTCTTTCCAGCCAGAAAGTTCTTAAGCTTCGGGAATTGCTGGAAGTCCGAGGGAGCCAAATCAGGTGAATACGGTGGATGCGAAAGGAGTTTGTACTTCAATTCTGTCAGTTTTTGCTGAGCGGCTGCACTTGAATGGCCGGGTGCATTGTCGTTGTGAAACAGCACCTGTTTCTTGGCCATTCCCAAGCGTTTTTCTTGAATTACTTGTTTCAGCTTGTCCAGAATTGTTATGTAGTATTTGCCAGTATAACAGTTTTTCCCTTTTCAAGATAATCATTGAGCAAAATTCCTTTGGCGTCCCAAAAACTGATGCCATTACCCTGCCAGCCAACTGGATGGTCTTTGCCTTCTTCGGAGCCGATTCACCGGGTCCAGTCCATTGTTTCGATTGACTTTTTGTTTCTGGCATGTAATGGTGGACCCAGGTCTTGTCCATAGTTACAAATTGTCGCTTGAAATCCGTTGGATTTGCCTGAAACACTTGCAGAGTGTTGACTGACATTTGGGCTCGAATGCGTTTTTGCTCCGGATTGTGCAAGTATGGCGCCCATCTTGAGAGTTTCTTTGATCCCAATTCATTCTGTAAAATATAACCAACTCGCTCAGAATAGATGCCCACGACTTCCTCAATTTCACAGTCTTCCAAAACCAAGTCATGGATTTTATCCACAATTTCTGATGTGGTAGCTGTTTTTGGACGTCCTGAACGTGGTTCATCACTTGTGTCTGTAAAACCATGCTTGAACTCGCAAACCCAAAAACTCACGATGGAAAACGAAGGTGATGATTCCCCAAGAACGGCATTCAACCTGGATTTAATTTCCGTCGTAGTTTTTTTCCTCCAAATAAAAAAAATTTCTGACCGCTTGAATTTCGTTTTTATCCATCATTGTAAATGTTCATGGTTGCTCGACTAGAATGCTTCTCAAAGCCAGAATTTTCTAGATATCAATCTGACATTTGTGGTCGCTTCATACGAAAGGGTGGCCAACACAGCGACATAAAAATAATTTGGGAAAAAAAGTTCCCCAACGGCGATTTCGGAAACTTTTCAATCTAACATCGTAGTCTATTGGTGAAGCTGTTAGTGCATTTGGTCAGTTGCTTTATATTCTATCGTTGCTGAGAATCTGGGGACCTTCATCGGAGCCGGTCTAAGGAGTTTCATTCATCGTAGCATTGATGAAGCTATGAATTGAGCTACTGAGGGTTGCAAGAAAGTATGTTGGCAAAGAAGAGCAATATTGTTTTTATGAAATTAGCAGTGAGTGGTATAGACTAAGCTATGTTGTATTTTAAGCAGGTACTTTTATGTTACTACTATCTCAGTGCACTGTTGCAAGATTTTTGCTGACAAGCAAACATTTAAATGGATGCTTGTCTGGTCATAGATGTCTCCTTTGTTTGGGAGGTTTTTGACTTTTGATCTGCTCAGCCGAGTCAAGTATGGTACCGGTTATGTTGTGACCGTTGTATGACATTTGTTTTCCAGCTTCAACGAAGTACCAGCTCACGCTCACTTCTCCAGACTTCACACAGTACAAAGTCAAGGACTTGTTTCATGGATTGGTGAGTGACACTTGCTAGTTGCAGATCATCTGAAAGCAACTAAACTAGCCACCTTAATCTACTTCACTATCTAAATGTTTGCCACTTGTAATATTCCTTTTCAAAATATTTTATGCACTGTAGTTGCATTCATACTGCATATTTGCAGTTAAGTAGTATTGATTTCATCTTAGTGAAGCAAACACTGCTTTATTATGCCATAGAGTGGCAAAAATAAGCATTCACTGCCAGAATACCCAAAGGGCTCTGCTACCAATGAGATGGCAACAACTTTTTTAAAGAAGTGACATACATAGTGGCGTCACTGAAGTTAGCGGCACCCGGGCTCCTCCCTTTTTCACTGCCCAGCTGCACTCCCCTGAGCGCTGCACCTCGGGTGCCCCCCTCCCCCCTTCCTCCTCCAGTGACGTCACAGGACATACACCATTGGTTGTGCAAGAATAGCATTCTTTTGTGCTGGATTTGTCCCGAGTGTAATAATCGCGAATAGAGCAAGCAATCCGAAAAGCACAACGATGCAAGGCTGCCGAGGTGAAGGTTGTAGTTACATTTATACTTCACTCATAAACAAGGTCTCACTGAATATCTTGAGGAAGTGATAATGAAACAGTGCAGTAGGGTATATGTACTTTTTATTTTATATGTGTAGCTGATGGATTTCAGATGATTTCGGTTTATTGTCTGAATGGTGCAGGCGTAGGTCAAGTGGATGAAACCCATTTTTAAATGATCTGCCAACGTTGCTCTTGTAAGACATGATATCGCAATTTGTCAGAAGGATGCGACTTGTTGGTGTGTTTGTAGTGTGAAAGTATTCAAGATGCTACTTCAATAAAAAATAATAATAAAAGACCTATTTTAAGTTCAGCTTATTCTGCATCAAAGTGAAAAAGGTTTCTTCGAGTCACATATGGATTTCATTTGGCAGTGCGGAAAACACGCAGATTCTGAAAAGAGATTTCTGCATTCACTTTTTAGTCTTTCAACAAGGTGCAATGGCTCGAAATTTTTTTTATCATCTTTAGTTTTAAGACAGGCTCTGCCTTCAGTATTTTCACAAAATAAAGTAGCTGCACCTTTAAGAAAAATTATATTGACCTACCTTGCAAAATTGAATTTTCACAACTTATTTGAAGGCAGTTCACATACAGGCAACTTTGCTTTTGTGGGCCAGTGTGCTTGTATATTATGTGTTTTTGAATTATATAAATGCATTTTGAACGCTGCATCTGCATAAATGCAGATGCAGGGTTCATTAGACCTTTGAATCCACAAAACTTGTTTAGTTTCCAAGTAAACATGTTGAGGAAACGTCATACAGTTCCCAGTACTTTTAATGAGCATCATATTTGTTACTAGAACAAGTTCCGAACGGCCCATTTTATTCTTTATTAGGAGCTGAAATAAATAACTTTTTTGGAGAATGCTGAATCGGTAACCAACAGTCTAAAAAAACGGAGCAAAGTCAATCTTGTACCTATTCTAGTTGCCGTAACCATGCCCGCACCATTCCTTTTTTCGGTTTGATTCCCAGTTGTATTGAGTAGGCAAACTGTGTGCCAATTAATGGGGCCGTGGGTACTTCTTACCCTGCAGGGGCCCATCAGCATCTTTTCAGCACGGCATCACTGGTCAGCATCCAGAGCAGTCCACCTCACCAAGAAGGGCAAGGAAAGCTTTGGCTTCAGTGTACGAGGCGACTCTCCAGTCATAGTTGCGGGAGTGGAGTCCTGCAGCTTGGCAGAGGTGAGTCAGCACTTACTTCAGCTCTGCCGACTTCTGGCTGCTAGAACTTGTCTAAGCTCGTGCCAGACAGTTGTTGGATGTAGTTGGCTTCCCTTTGCAACAGTCGCAAATAGATGCATGCAGTTTTGGAAAGCTTTTCGCTAACACTCGGCTTTATTGTGAGAGACCCATGGTTTGCTACTTGCGAAGGCCCTCGATCTGTCATTTCCACTGTCATTTCCACGCACATTCACTCAGGTTAAATTATATAGTGCGGAGTCCTGTCACATTCAAATTAATGGATTTTTTTTTTTTTATTGGAATGTATAGGCACTTTTTGGGACTTATGAACATGATCGAATTAAATGAAAGTCGAATTAACTGAGGGCCAATTGTTGCAAGTTCACTGACTGGTGCCTAACAATTGTTTTGTTACATGGAAGCCTGTTGTGGCGCTGGAATGTTTTTACGTTGGAGCAAGACAGTGTTACTATTGAGGGTGCTGCAGGAACTAACCCTTTGACAGTCTAGCTTTTTTTCCCCAAAAGATCTTTCCCAGTAGTAGGGTTTTGTTTTCAAAGAAATAGTATAAAAAAAAATGTCAATGCACAGGGTTTTTTTTTTTTATTATCTAGTGGGGGAACACACAGTGCTTGCAAGTTGTTCAAAATTAGAAGCGTCTAAAAGTATTCATGGCGAAAAGTAGTCTACTTTCTTCCATTCGGTTTCATTTTGGCACGTCTGCTCCCACGACATTCCAGAGGCTTCAGATTCGTAACCGGAGGTACTTCACAGAGCTTCTCCATTGGATGATGAGCTCACATCTTCCGAATTTAATCCCCTAAAAGTATTGGAAGTCTGAATCAGAAGAGCCAGTGCTCCCATTGGCACTACTGCCAGAGTGGTCGGTATGCAAAGTGAGCATCACGTGCGTGGAGTGTTTAATTTGAAAACCATAAACAGCCCAGCAAAGCGAAACACCGTGCATATATAACGTTTATAGTTTGCCAAATGCATGACAAATAGCAACACCTCCCATGGTGCACACAGTTTTCCATTTAGGTGGGCACTTTCAAATGTGTAATCACGGCCGTACATGTACAGTGAAACCCGTTTAGAACGAACCCACGTACAGCGAATTATTGTCAATATCGAACTCACGGAAAATTTAAATAAAGATGCATGTAAAAGGTACTTTTTATAACAAACAAAATATTGGCTATATCAAACTTTTTCCCCCAGGAACGCTTCCAAAAACGCATAAACAATCACCTTCTAGCCAGTTCCCCTCCAAAAAACGTAGGAAAGGAAGAAAATTCCAAAAGCTCAAGCTGCAAACAAAAATTGGAGAAGAAAAGCAATTCCGAAAAGGAACCAAAAAAAAACAAAAAAACATTCAGCGCAAAGCGTTTGCTTACGAAGAGAAGCAATTCAGAAAGGAGATAAACTAAACAAAAAAAAACACGCATGCACAAAAAAACAAAACAAAAAAAAGTTTCTAGCACGTTGTTCCAAGGTGGAAGCGAAGACATGAGAAAGAAAGGGAAGTTTTGCCCCTCGCCCTTCGCGCCCTGTTTGACCTAAAGTCACTTTAGTCTGACCAAAAGCAAAAGAAAAGACCCCCCCCCCCCTCTTCACCTTGCGTGCTCACATGGGGCTTGACACGCCACGCCCCAAGAGGCAATAAGCCTGTTGATATGAAGACCCAGGAACAGCGGCAGCTTCACAAAACTGAAGAGCTTTAATTCCGACGTGCGTTCGATGCGGTAAAACAAATGGTAATAAAAAAAGTGAACGAGCTCCACGCTCGCCGTCCACGAGCGCGGGCCCCGATCTCGTGTGCAGGCTTGCCATGGTGCTGATCAACACTTCTTCGCTGGTACTCGACCAGTATGATCTATTTTCAACACCATCCCGACCGCGAAATGAGTCACGTGCTGACCTCCAGGGGATAAAGGCGTTGAACTGGTCGGTCGGTAATCAGTCCATTTTGCAGTTTTACCTGACAGGACCGTATGTTACCGTCTCTTCCTCTGTGGGTCTTCAGCACTCTTCCCATTTGCCACAGTTGTCTCGGTGCATTACTATCATGCACAAGAACAACGTCGTCTACACTTAGGGTTGACGCAGAAGCTGGTCGCACATGGTGTGCCGATCGAAGCTGCAACAAGTATTCGTGCTGCCAGCGTTTCCAAAAGTTGTCCGTTAAGCACCGTCGATACTTGATCCTCTTGAGTAGGTCTGTTCTTTTGGATTGGTGCTCCGTCTTTGTTGTTGGGCCGGGCAAGCACGTCAATCTTTTCCCAAGCAAGATATCTCCTGGGGTTATTGGCTTGGGCTCCGTGGCGTCTGTGCTGTCCATTGTTAGAGGTCGGGAGTTGACTATTCCTTCAACCTCGGTCAAAACAGTGGATAATTCTTCAGAGGTTAGGCATGCCCTCCCTAGTACTTTCCGTAGGGTGGTCTTGACCGTTCGCACAAGCCTCTCCCACCAGCCTCCCCACCATGGGGCACTGGGAACAATGAACTTCCATGTTACTCGGTTGTTGGCAAGATGAGATGTAAAATCTTCTTCTTGCATCGCTCTAAACAACGCATATAGGTCCTTCGATGCCTTCTTGAATGTTAGTGCGTTGTCAGAATAGATCGTTGTTGGCAATCCTCTCCGTGCTGTGAAACGTCGAAAAGCCATTAGAAAAGCTTCTGTAGACATCGCAGAAACAAGTTCGAGATGAACGGCGCGAGACACTGCACAAGTGAAAAGTGCAACGTAGGACTTCACGCAGCCGCTTGCTGCCTTGACATACAAAGGACCTGCAAAATCTACGCCAACAACATCAAAGGGCGCGCCTTGCTTCAGTCGGTCAAGGGGAAGTGGAGCCGTTGGGGCTGTGTCAGCAGTGAGGCGGAACCTCTTGCATAAACAGCAGTTGAAGATCACTTTCTTCACCAATCTTCTTCCTCCTATAATCCAAAATCGTTCTCGGAGTTGCGCCAACGTGTCTCGTGCTCCTCCGTGAAGAACCTTGCAGTGGGCGTTCTGTACCACCAGGGTTGTGAAGTAGTGCTCACTTGGCAATATGATTGGGTGTTTCACATTGTCCGATGCTGGCAGCATCTGAAGCCGGCCTCCAACCCGGATGATATTGTCTTTATCCACAAATGGACTCATCTGTGCTAGAGACGATTGCTTGTGAACATTTTCTTTCTTCGAGAGACATTTTATCTCGTCTGAGTAAGTACTGTCCTGAACGTTGTTGATCCAGTATAGTTCGGCCTCAGTGGTTTCCTCGGCACCCAGTGGTCCACTTGACGGTTTGCCATTTCGACAGTTCTTCAGGAATCGAAGGCACCACGCCGTCACTCTTAAAGCCCGATGAAGTTCACTGTACCTCGTCAGATCTAACAGCGGTTCAGGTGGTGTTGTTTGCAGTATCACATGGACTGTTTTTCTCTCTTCTTTCAACAAGTCAGTCTGCGCTTCGTTACTCGACCTCAGATCAGGCCATTCATTTTCGTGTTCAGTCAACCACTTTGGTCCTGACCACCATAAATCACTCGACACCAGTCGAGAACCTGTGATGCCACGGGTAAGCAAATCCGCTGGATTGTCACTTCCCGGACAGTACCTCCAATGAGAAGGATCGGTGTCCCTTTGTATCTCGGCAACTCGGTTGGACACGAAAGTCTTCCACTTGCTGGGGTCGCTCTTGATCCATGCCAGTGTGATGAGAGAATCCGTCCACAACGTATAGTCATACGGAATGCATGGGATGGTCTTCTCAAGATATTTGTGCAGTCTCGATGCGATGACGGCTCCCATAAGTTCCAGGCGAGGAAGAGTCTGCTTCTTGATTGGAGCAACCCGAGCTTTTGCCAATAAAAGTGTAGGTTGTTCAGGTGGCGATGACTTCGTTGTTACGTACACTGTAGCTCCATATGCAGTTGGGCTTGCGTCGCAGAAAATATGAATCCGGGTGTCCTTGCCCTGTCCTGCTTGGAACACGAATCTGGGGATGACAAGTGCATCCATCTTTGGAAGGTCACGACACCATTCTTGCCATTCGTTCTTTAGATCCTCGGGTAGAGCACTGTCCCAAGTGACTCCTCTTGCCCATAGCTTCTGAAACAGTGTCTTCACTCGGATTGTGAAGGGCGACAAGACTCCCAGGGGATCGAAAATCCTAGATGCTGCTTGTAGAACAAATCGCTTAGTGCCATCATTCAACTCTAGGAATTTTTGTAAAATTGGCAACGCAAACTTCAAGACATCCTTCTCTGGATCCCAGACAATTCCCAGAACCTTCATTGTTCTTTGTTCAAGGATAGGCGTAGTGTTTTCTGGATTTGCCTCTTCTCGAAGTAGCACATCTTTCAGTGCTTGTGAATTCGTCGTCCACTTTCGGAGAGTCATTCCTGCGTTCTGCATAATAGATTTGGCGTCATGGTACAACTTGATGGCTTCGTGCTCGGTAGCTGTGCCAGTAACCAAGTCGTCGACGTAGAAGGAGTTACGAAGTACGTCAGCCACTTCCTCCTTTTCAGGCGGCAGATTTTTCAGGTGTTGGAGGATCGTAGCCGTCAGAAGAAATGGACTACAGGTTGCACCAAAAGGAACCCTCGTCATCCTCCACGTCTGTACCTCTTCATCTTTAAAGGTCGAAGACGGTAGCTCTTGAAACCAGAGAAAACGAAATGCATCTCTGTCCCTTTCTGTGACAGATATTTGAAGAAATGCCTTCTGGACGTCTGAGGTTATGGCGAAGCGGCTCACCCGAAATCGCAGCAAAATTCCAAGAAGGTCTTGATAGAGGTTGTCTCCTTTCTCTAAACATTCGTTCAGAGACTTGCAGCCAGCTGCGTGCGAGGATGCATCGAAAACAACTCGAAGTCGTGTCGTCAGCGCATTTTCTCTGATGACTTCGCGATGTGGCACGTAAAATAGTCTGCCTTCTTCACCAGTTGTCTCGTTCGGTACCACTTCAGCGTGACCCGCTATCAGATACTCTCTGATAGCTTCGTCGTAATGAAGTATTAGAGAGTCAGTTCTGTAGAGTCGACCTACTAGTTTCCTAAGTCTCGTCATCGCTACTTGCTTGTTGTCCTTAAGGACACCTATATTGTCCTTCCACGGTAATGCCACTTCGTACTGTGTGCCAGACCGGCGAATGTTCTGCTCGAAATGGCGCATCACTTGGCTTGTTTCGGACTTCTGGTCTTCTGAATCTGTGATTCCCAGGCTTTCTAACTCCCAGAATGACCGGAGAACGCCTTCAACCTTTTCTGTACCGGTGATCTGCAGGACACAGACGACCAAGCTCGAGTGTGTTTTTGCGACTTCAGGATGGATGTCCGTCCTTGGAAGGTCCAACCAAGCTTGGTGTTTAATGCAACAAGGGTGCTGCAGGTCTTACTCCGAGTGACTTCACCAGTCATAAAGCCCCACATTTGGTCAGAGCCAATCAAAATACCGATGCCTGGTTGTGCGGCAACCGCTGGAAACATGAGGCGATCGGCAATCAACTTTCCATTTTTCTCCATGTCAGCTACGAAGACTGAATCCGTCGTTAAGGTAGATATGTCTTGACATATAACTGGGATCTCGATCGCTTCGATCTTGCATCCGTCCATGTTGAATTGGCTTCTAAGTTCAAGCTCCACTACACGACGCTTCTTGCACTGTTGAGTTGAAGCACAAGCAAACGTGTTGAGCGCCATCTTGGTGTAGCCAACGCACTTAAGCTGAAGGTGTCTTGACAGATCCTCGGTGACAAACGTCTGTTGGCTGCCTCCGTCGATAACACCTCTAACATACCTACATGAGGTACCGCTGACAGCCCATGCCCGGAAGGTTTGCAGAAGTACCACTCCGGACTCTCTGAATTCTCGGTGGATTGATGTAGTACAAACCGTCATGCTGTTTTGTGGGTCCGATTTACCTTCTTTAGCTTTGATTCGTGTCGGGTCACACATGGACTTAGCGTGTCTTCCACCGCATGTGGCACAGCTGATCTTTCGTCTGCAGTCTCTTGCTCGATGGCCACTGAGAGTGCATCTGAAGCATCTCATCTCTTTTGTCAAACGCTGTTTCTTCTGGTCCAGGGGAAGAGAGGAAGAACAGTCTGCAGAACTATGGCTTGTTCCGTTGCAGAAACAGCATCTCGTTTTATGTGGTGAGGGTCTGTTGTAGAGCACCGATGAGGTCGGTCTAGACGATTCACGTCGAGCTATGTTGTCCTCATATCTCGTGGTCGTTGTGTTCTTCGTTTCTGTGATCTTAAACTCGCTCTTCTCCCGACTTTCGACCTCGATAGATAGAAAATCAAGTAGTCGATCCAGTTCTGAGCGGTCAGGTTGGCTGCTTGGGCCAGGCGTGGCAGTCGCCGCAGACAAATGAGCGGTTCTGTGGTAGTTCACGACGATGTCACGTGGAAGAGCTCGCATCAAAATATCGCAGAGCATCGATGAAAAACTTGACTTATTTACACCCAATGTCTGGAGGCCTCGTATATTGATTTGTACCTGGTCAAACATCGTTCGTAGACCTGCGGTATCATTGGCTGACTTGACAGGTGAAATCAGCCTCAGACTGGAGAAATATTCCTGCTCCAATCGTTTCTTGTCTCCAAAACGGCGATTGAGGATCTCAATTGCATCCGCGTAGCAAGTCTCTGTCCTTGGTAGTCCAGCCACAGCTGCTTCCGCTTCTCCGCCCAAGTACATTCGAAGGTAGCCGAACTTTTCGCTGGTGGACAGTGTAGGGTTCTTGTGAATCGTTTCATCGAACTGTTCCCAGAACGCTGACCACTTTGATATTTCACCCTTGAATGGCGTAATGGTGAGCTTCGGTAACCTAGTTCCAGCTTGTCTGCTGCCTTGGGTGTCGTTTGGGTGACGACTAGGTTCCCTAGGGGCCCCTCGAGACGATATCTGATCTAGGAGATCTTTTCTGCATCGGAGGGCACTGATGGTGGCAGTCGCTTCATCTTCGTATTGGACGACTGCCTGAAATTCGGTTTCGAACGAACCGTCCGGGATGTGTCCCTCAAACTCTTCGTTCAACCTCCTGAGCTCATCGTTATTGGCGCGCAATCTTTCGGCTAGGGTGGTAATCTGGCTAATCGTTGAATCTTGATTTTGTAAGAGAGCACTTGCCTCGTTGATGAGTCTTGTGTTTTGCGCCCGTCGGGTCGTTCTTTTAGCCTTCAGCCTTTCCATGGGGATCCACTGCGCTGCCGAGTCTTCTCGTGTGATGTCCCGGACCTTGACTCCCGGGTTTCGGCACCAAATTTGTTGATATGAAGACCCAGGAACAGCGGCAGCTTCACAAAACTGAAGAGCTTTAATTCCGACGTGCGTTCGATGCGGTAAAACAAATGGTAATAAAAAAAGTGAACGAGCTCCACGCTCGCCGTCCACGAGCGCGGGCCCCGATCTCGTGTGCAGGCTTGCCATGGTGCTGATCAACACTTCTTCGCTGGTACTCGACCAGTATGATCTATTTTCAAC
>JAZHYW010029280.1:0-34057 GCA_037355805.1 Ixodes ricinus | reverse complement strand
GAAGCGGAATAAACAAATAAAACTTTTGTTTGCTTGTCCTTTTTTCATTTTTTTTTCCAACTTATTCTTTTGATAGCATTTCGTTTCTGCATCTTTGATCCTAGCTTGTTCCCTGTTTAATGTTCGGTCGTTTCCGTTTCAAGTTTGACAATCACATCCGACTTTGTTCTCGGCTCTGGTACACCCAAAAAAACATTCCCGCGACAATTGTTTTCAAAGGTAGAAAAAATCTATTTGTGGTTTTAAGTACAAAATACTGACAAATGTGATTCATTTAGAGTAGCGAATACCTTCTAGATCAGGGGTCATAAACACGACGCCGGCGGGCCGCGTGCGGCCCGCGACTCTCTGAGATGCGACCCGCAAGCCTCCCGCGGATTCGAGCCCCCGTTCCAGTGCCTCGAGCGCCATCTAATAGTAGTTCCATATTGTCCATTAATTTTCGCTTGAAAAAGAGCTCTGCTTGTATAACATGCACACACATTTTGTACCATTTTGTTTTCTTTTGAACGGTGCACTACTTCGCCTAAATATTTGCTTCTTGGCCCTTTCTCCTGTAAGTCAACCGGAACGGCACTACCCTTACTAGGCAACAAAAGCGAGCTCTTTTGCTCAGGGATGCACCTCGGCTGCACAAACCTTCGCTCAGCATGAGCAACTGCCGAAGATAAAGCTATGAGCTCGGACTTCTAGCTGACAGAAATACATTTAAAATGGAAGTATTTTCTTATAATGCTGCTATAATATTCCTGAGGAAAGAAAAAAAACTGTCATATGAAGATATTTTTTATGCCTGTTTAGCCTATTGATTTGTGTGACGGGTCAAGCACGTTGTGCTCGTCCTCGATCTATTAAAAACTGCCAGTACGTTCGTATTATAAATATTCTTATAACATCAGGCGTGGGCCCAATGTAGTCATATATGCAGATGAAGCTAAAGATGGCAGAACGGTGAGCTTACAAAAAGTAGCAAGCAGAAGGTTCTTCTCTAGAAACTCTATGGGTGTTACTGGGACCATCGACGTTTGCACCGTGAAACAACATTGCGGTTTTGTTTATATTTTTGTCCAAAAATAGCAAAACATTGCCCCGAAAGGACGAGAGTTAACGGAGAAGGAGGGGGGGGGGCTCTTCTGGCCCTCGTCCTTTTGAGGGTGAGCAATCTGGCCCCACACTTGAATGAGTTTGAGACCCCGGCCCTAGATCAACTGTATTTGCAAGATACTAAATTACTAACGAAGATAACTTGAATACATTATATTTATCGGAGTATTTGGGAGGAGCACTAGTGTCGCATAATCATGCTTTATGTTGTGAGATTTTTTTTTTGACCAGATAGGCTTAAAGGTAACCTTTATTCAGCGTAAACATGTGTCGTGAATGGAGGTATCCTCCCCGAAATAGATGTACAAAAAAAAAACTTTTAAGTTTCCGATATCGGCATTAAGAATTACGAGAGTTCTTCTCAGTACAGAAGCTGCCTATTGGCTGCGAAAAAAAATTTAAACTTCTCTCCAATGTGTTTATGTAGTTAGAGAAAGAAGTGTGTGTTGTGTGTGCAACGCATGCGAAGCCACCCAAAGCTTTCCGTAACCAAGCATAGCGAATCATATCGTAAGTATCATGCAGGTTCCCCAGATTTTCTAATCCCAAGCTTGATCAGAATGATTGATGCAAGTTCAATTATTTCACAACCAATGAGACTGGAGCGGCGTTCAACGAAGAGGAAAACACCACGGACAGTTTCTACGAGTTGTGTTTTGTATGAAGTTCTAGCAGTTGCAACCGCGGATTATGGTGCTTTAGCAGGTCGGAGTTGGCAGGCGAGCCAGACGTAGCTGGCCGACGAGCTTTATCCAGTGTGCGTGTAGCAATTCTTCCAATAAACCAGTTTGCCAGGTGTGCCTGTACGCAAGCGCACCGACGCATTAAACCCTCGATTCCCGCTATTGAAACGAATGAGGTCGTTGTGTTGGCTCTTCCGCTCCGCTTATCCTAACAATGATGGGCGAAACGTGGCTTTTGTTCGTCTGTGAAACCCTGTACAGGAAGCGCCTTGCCTGCGCAAGCTGTGGCTTGGAGCGTTCTACAAAACCAAAATGTTTCTGTTTTGCTTTTTGTAGTAACCGGTTAAATGTGTTCTCCAGGTCGGTATAGGGTGTCCTCGATGTGTTCTTTCTTCGAACATTCGGGGTTTAAGCTGAGGACGCACCGCTAATACAGCTCACAAAAGCGAGTCTGCTGCAGAGACTGTCTGAGCCACGGGTCTTTCTCATGTAGCGGTCCTATTATATTTGTCCTACAAAAATTCTCTGGAGACATGGTCCAAGCAAACACGATTCGAAAATGCTTCAGGCGTGTCCTGATGGTGTAATTCCCGTCATTATGTATTCTGAATTTCTGATTGATATATGAACTGTGTGACTGCGGCTTAATGTAAACTGACAGTAATAGCGCTTTCGCGTATTAATCAAGTCCTTATTCGCCCCTATGTTTGGATCTTAAAGGGGCCGTGCAAAAAGCTGATTCGGAATGTGTCGCAGCTTATGGAAGCTTGCTGGCACTAGTGGGACTCCGGTATGTACAAAGTGCGGCCGTAAGGATCAAGGCATTTGGCACGCCTCGCAAACTTCGGTTTCTAGTCGTACTATACATACGTGAAAGTGGGCACGTGAAGGTACGTAGTTTCGCGTGAAGTTTTATATCCACCTGTTTCAGAACTGAAGGCTGCGGTGGTAAAATATGGAAAAAATCGACCAAAAGATGGCGCAGCGTACATTTCCTACGACCTATACCGGAAGTTCGTCGTCTGCATAATGGTTTCTGAGCTTGCTCCCAGGTGGTCATTGTTCATGTGTTTTGTTAAAAGTATTTGTTATCAAAATTATTTCACTCACCCATGGTTTCTCGGTCGTTAACGTTTCTGCGTTCAGAAAGCCTCCCGGGGGCTCACAGCGAGCCCATAAGCCACTTGGAGACGAGACACAGGATGGCATATCTAGGACATTGAAAATACGCGGCCTTCCATCTTGATTTTAATTTTTAATATTTGAGTTGCTCTGAGCTCGACTACAAGAGTAGACATAAAACTTCTTGAAGAAAAAACGTTGGCGTTCCCAATTTCAGGTAAATACGTGCATTTGGAATTCGAATTTTGCGAGACGTGCCAGATGTTTTGGTTCTTAAGGCCGCACCCTCTACTCGAACTTAACGCTACTGATCGAAGACCTTAATCTTCGCAGAGTAGATTCGAGCAAATAATTTACAATGAAATTACATTCTTCTAAACTCATTTGCATAAGACAGCGCGCATAAAGCGAAAAATCCTCCCAAGCGGTTTTGAAACCCCGGGTCTGAAAGGACGCATGCATATATGGGCGTCGCGCTTCTCGCGATGTGGCGATTTCGCATCGATCCGAGCCACCGATGCACCGAGATACAGTCATGCACTTTAAGTTAGATGCCGGTTATTCGGCGAAAAATAACTACGAGATTGAGTTTCAGCTTTCTCCCGGCTATTAACATACTCCATGTGACCTAAAATATCGTCCGCTGCACTTACTGATGGCTCATCTTGATGTATTCCAAGGGTCTTGTATTTTCACAAGAGCGCGTCGTAAATCCTTTTCATTTGACTTCTGTGTAGAATCGCAATGCGGCAGTATGTCTTGTACTTTTCTTTGTATGCACCACCACACTAAGACCAGCATATCATTTCGCGCAAAGTGCTAAAAGTTCGCAAAGTTCGAAGTCCGGTTTTCATGTTCCTCCATAGTATCAGTTTCAGGTAACGTTTTCACGCCTCGCCGGTTTTTGTTTTCACAAATTCAGGTTTAGAAAAGTTCTGGTGTGATATTTAGACTGCGCGAAGTCGGTCAGGCAATTAAATGAGATGACGAGTGTCCCGGATGTGCTGGAATATTTGCCATTGCAGAGTGACGTGTGACCTTACATCAGTTATTGAGAACGCAAGCCCGGGGGGGGGTCATTACCGTGCATCACGAAGTAGTGATCACACGAACGCACTGTTTAACGATACTCATCCAGTTCGAAACGGCCAGGGGCACGCAGGTGGTTGAGGTTGAGAAAAACCTTGAAGTGATCTGGCATACTGCCTCCCTACCTCCTTGCACGCTGGTAGTAATCCGATCGAGCGCCGGCCGAGTGACGCTTGCATATAGTAGGTTTAGTTTGTACGTGATGCAAAATACTCAAACTGGGAACTAAATTTGAAAAAAAAAAAGTGTAAGAAGATAGAAAAATGGTGACAGGACAACGCCTCAAAGTCACCTCAGCTTTAAACTCAGCTCAGGACAACGTTTCAAATTCAACTCAGCTGAGTTTGAGAGGTTGTCCTGTCCCCTTTTTCTTTCTTCTTACATTAATTCGTTCAAATTTCATTCCCAGTCTCAGGATTTGGCATCATGATCAACATACACCAGCTCACCTGCACCTTCACAATCTTTTTAGTTTGTAATCGCTTTGAGGATTATTTTCCGGGACGGAAGAAACGCCGCGCAAAAACCACAGAAGCCGACACAGCTTGAGGTCGAGGAGCGTTCTACCATACCAGGGGCGTCGGAAGAAGAAAAACGAGGGAGAAGGGGGGGGCCCAGTCTCCCCCCCCCCTAGATATTTCGGACTGTTAAAGAAAGCAATACTGGAAAAGAGGGCACAGTCGAGCTTATTTTTAATCTGAAATTATTTATGCATATGTATAGCTACTGTCGCTCTTCACTGCATAAAAGATCGCGTAGATGGTCATTGTTGGAAACTCGTTGTCAGAAGGCACTACTTGTCACATGTTTGGTGGTTCGGAAGCTCAAAGCTATGTCTTTTCGACCTATATAACTGTGCCATTGGTAAAAAATAATAAATAAATAAACATAACAATAAATGCAAAAATGAAAAGATGTAGAAAAAAAAACTATCAAGAACCCGCCGGAAGTGTTGTATTCTAGCATATTCAGAGGCCCAGAACTACGAAACACGTTTCTCCCACCAAAATGTCTACAGGCTAAAAGAAGTACGTCCCAAAAACGTGCCAAAAAAAAGAAGAAAATATTAAAAATGTTTTTTTTTATGACGTGCTGATTTTGAACAATTTTACAGATCTTCCGCTATGAGTTAATTTATTCCTCAATGTGAAGAAAACAATATATACATTATTTTGTATTCTGCAGATGGTAAAGATATGTACTGTTTGTGGTGTTAATTTGAATGCGATACCTCAAACAATTTAGACGAAATCAATTACCAAGTTTAGGTCATAATAGACCTATTGCTGTCGCAAGCATCAAGGAGAATGCGGGGATTGGTGTTCCACGCGCCGCACGTGCTGGCCTCAGCAGTAGTAAATTTTCTAAAGCAAATACCTAAAACAAATGGCATTTTGCACGCGCGTTCGTCAACGCTTTATTTTGGTTATTTACTTCCGAATCTTTTACACGGGGAAGGCGTGCGCGTGTGGCGCGTGGAACACCAATCCCTGCATTCTCCTTGATGCTTGGGTAAGACAGCAAATGGTCTATTGCCCATAGATACATGTTTGGATATTTCTTCGAAACTCGACTTGAACAACAGTAATCATATCTTAAGACGACACTTACCTAGGATATACACAGATCATAATATGGCACAAACGACAATGGTCAGAAACCCGTCGTCCGTCCTCGTTCCTTCGGGAATCTATTTCGTTAAAACCAAGCATGCCAATGATTGAATTAAATGGCATTGTCTTTCTCAAAAAAATTACGAATGTACCTCACTGCTTGAATCCAAATGAAACCGCCCGCCGGTCTTTCGAACTTTGTCGAACTTTTGACTTTTCAGGAATTGAAAGGTCGACAATTTTTGAATACTTTATGTTAATAAGTGCGAAAGTTCGAAAATTATCGAATTTCTTAGCATAGAAAGTCGAAAGTTCGAAAAGCTTCGAACTTTTAGTGCAACAAGGTCGAAAGTTCGAAAATAAACGAATGTTTTAGTCTATCAAGTCGAAAGTTCGACAAGCATCGAATTTTGAAGAGGAATAAGTTCGAAATTTCGAAAAGCGTCGAACTTGTTTGTTTAACAAGGTCGAATAATTCGACTTCCGTCGATTTTCTCGATATGGAAAGTTCGAAAAGTCGATATCTTTCGAACCTTTCGAACCGCTTGATTTGATCATCGGACCTTCCATTCGAAAAAAGTTCGCGGCATACCTATACTCTGTTTCACCTTGTGTTGTACCGCAGGGAAGGCTACAAGCGCGAGCTCCTTGCTCTAGGGCACATCTCGGCGGCACAAGCTCTCGTGCACAAAGGGCAGCCGCCAACGCTATGAGCTCGCGCTTTTAGCCTTCGCTGCGGTACAGCATAAGGTGAAGCGTAGTATAGTAGGAACTCTATTCGTGCCTAGAGTAACTGTATAGGCTCTGCTTGCAGAGCCAGAGTATCGCGTTCCTTTTCCTTTCGCCGCCATCTCCGTATTGGCGGAGGAGTGGTCACGTGGGCAGAACTGGAGCCGACCTTCGTGCGGGAAAGTGGCCTTCCAGAGCGCCGAGTTGCGGGGGAACATATTTTCCGCTTTGCGTTCGAAAAATATAGATCCTAGACCAAAATCGAACGAGCCGAAAGCTTCCTAAGTCATTGAACATTATGTGCGTCAACTGGGTACAATACAATCCTCTTTTTTATAACGCGAGCGATGTTTTAGGACATCCGTTTCCAAGGTATCGGAAGCAGACGACACGCACGACGATCGCGTTGCTCGCGTCCGCGGTGCGCGCGGTGCGGCCTTCGCGGAGTGATACGCGATACGCGACCGGCACATCCGGCCATCTTGGCGAGTCGGCGAGCTCTCGTCCGAAAGCGAGGGGACGGCGTTTTCGTCAGTCGCTGCGTCGTTTACCGCAATGAATTGATGACTTCACTTCACACGGGACCCGCAGGATCCGCGGGTGCGATATTTGCAATCGAGAGGGAAACAGGAAACAACGGGAGGACGATGACGGCGAATGCGCGGCTCCTCGCCGCGCTATTTTCCTTGCGCAGCGCGCCTCAGCACGCTGCCTCGCATCTGCGCCTTCGCGTCCCCTGCAAAAACCGACCGTGGCTTCCCGCAGTGCTTGGCTCCAGAATGGCACCATTGCGGTACTCTGCTCCGCAAGCGGAGCATATTCGCGACTCCAGCAAAACGAACGGCACCTAGCGGGAAAACACTGAACTGGCCGGAACAGGTCCCGTCGCGATTTCTGCTCGTCTCTTCTGGCTTTCGTGTTTCCACGTTGTCGGTGGTTTGCGCGACAGAACAGTTCTACCGGTGACTGTGTCCTAACAGTAGTATCGCCTTGTGACACAGGTTGCTCTGCACGCGATCTATGGAACCGTGATAGCCAGACATTCTGCGTTTCTCAACGTTCATCAGCACCGTGGAAGGACAGTGGGCAGTCCTTTCCTCGTTTCCTCGAAGAAAGTCCAGCCTCTGGAAGTTCGCTTACCCCAACACATCGCCGCAGGTTCGAAACGTGGAAGATGCAACGCGGCGGAACCAATTTGGAGTCCTATGCTTACTTGCTGGTGCCCCAGCGTTGTGCGTTGAGCTGGCACATGGCACGGCACGACCTGGATTCGACCGCCATATTTGCCCGATAGTGGCGTCCCCTATAGGTCGCTGGAGTCGCGAATACAGTTGCTCTATTCGTGCCTAGAGTAACTGTATATGCTCCGCTTGCGGAGCAGAGTACCGCAATGGTGCCATTCTGGAGCCAAGCACTGCGGGAAGCCACGGTCGGTTTTTGCAGGGGACGCGAAGGCGCAGATGCGAGGCAGCGTGCTGAGGCGCGCTGCGCAAGGAAAATAGTGCGGCGAGGAGCCGCGCATTCGCCGTCATCGTCCTCCCGTTGTTTCCTGTTTCCCTCTCGATTGCAAAAATCGCACCCGCGGATCCTGCGGGTCCCGTATGAAGTGAAGTCGTCAATTCATTGCGGTAAACGACGCAGCGACTGACGAAAACGCCGTCCCCTCGCTTTCGGACGAGAGCTCGCCGACTCGCCAAGATGGCCGGATGTGCCGGTCGCGTATCGCGTATCACTCCGCGAAGGCCGCACCGCGCGCACCGCAGACGCGAGCAACGCGATCGTCGTGCGTGTCGTCTGCTTCCGATACCTTGGAAACGGATGTCCTAAAACATCGCTCGCGTTATAAAAAAGAGGATTGTATTGTACCCAGTTGACGCACATAATGTTCAATGACTTAGGAAGCTTTCGGCTCGTTCGATTTTGGTCTAGGATCTATATTTTTCCAACGCAAAGCGGAAAATATGTTCCCCCGAAACTCGGCGCTCTGGAAGGCCGCTTTCCCGCACGAAGGTCGGCTCCAGTTCTGCCCACGTGACCACTCCTCCGCCAATACGGAGATGGCGGCGCAAGGAAAAAGGAACGCGGTACTCTGGCTCTGCAAGCAGAGCCTATACAGTTACTCTATCGTGCCGAGCGCAGCGCCATCTAGTGCTGCGTTGAAGTAAAAGGCAATGCCTACCCTTAACTTCCGTAGATGGCACTAGCTGACAACACTACAGCATAGAGTTATTACAATAAACGCTAGAGGCTCAGCTGGCGCTAGTGTGCTGTTGCATTTTGAAGCAGACAGCAAGCAGTCAGAAATTGACTTCCGGTAATGCATTTCTATGGGAAAAAGCGAGTGCATTTTCTTTCTGCGCTCGATTATAAGAGCAAATATCGCGAATAATTTGCACGTACCAAACACATTGGAACATTTCTCAGTCACGCAGACGAAATAATTGGTCAGTTACGGCGTTTTTCTTTCAAATTCATCGCATTAAAAACGGTGCTAAAACGGCTTCGTACGTGTATTTTTGTGCACTGTCGGACACTGTTAGCGCGAAAACGGCGTCGACGCTTTCCAACATGGAGGATATACGTGCCAAACGAACGAAGGACATGTGGAAAACCAAGAGAGACGGCAAGAACTACGCAGTAACACTGGATAAGTAATGTCTTGTGCACGCAGACGATCAAAATAAATTGAAAGCAACGTAATATAGTCAGATTTGCAATAAATAAGTACTGCTTCATTCTTTCTGCTCATGAATATGTGCGAAGATGCCTGTTCTGGGTTCAAATCATCACCCGCACGCTCCAAATCTTTGCAAATGGGGGGAGCCAGAGAGCAGGTGCCCGATAAAAACTGCCCGACATAGGAAATAATTAAACGAAACACCTTTCGCAGCTCACGTGCTTTATTTTTTGCGTTCGAATGTTTCTTTAACTGATCGTAAAGATGCACGACGGAGTAATTTTCATACAATGACAGGACGGGCATATTAGCAATATATAAGCACCACCGAAATGCGAGTAAACCTTGGACACACTCTACATTCATTTCGATTGTTAGTTTGCTTAGAATCGTCGCTCGTTTTCACATACCTTCCCTGAAACAGAGGTTTGGGCCTGAAATAGAGCGAAGTTTAACATCGTTCAGTGGTAAAGAAAAATGCTGTAACTAAAGCAATTACACTTTCACAATACCAATAAAGGTACATACTATCCGGTACAACCGAAATGACAAAAGTTATTCATGTTATTTTCCGGCGAAGAGACAAAATTCAAGCTCGTTTTCCCATAGGGAGGCTGGAAATGTAGACTGCATGCTGTCTGCTTCAATTTGCAACCGGAAGTCCCGTAGACACTAGCGCCAGCTGAGCCTCTAGCGTTTATTGTAATAACTCTATGCACTACGAGTCAGGTGACACGACGTCACCGGAAGTGACGTCCCAATTATAACGTCACGTGATGACAGCACTTTTGTTTTGCTTGTTTTTTGTGTGTTTTGTTTTGTGCGATGTCACAAGTTTTCGCGAGGAAAATGTTTGTTATTTTTGCTTTGTTGAAGTAAGTTTTTTTTTAAATTTGTTTCTTGCTTTTTGTACCGTGTTTTCTGCTCTACCGACTGCGTTTTCCCGACGCCTTTGTTTGATACCGTGTCGTATAGTCGTATTTATGTAGTTATTAGAGTCACTAGATACGCAAGCTTTATTTAGTGACTCAAGTAGTTATTAGGAACGGCAAGCCTACATTGTTGCGGGCATTACTTGAATATCGTGACCGAATCGAGTGTCGTCGATTTCAATCGTGTCTTGCGAACCGTCATTTAACAAAAAGTGAGTGGTTTGCGTTTTCCTGTGATGTGATCTCTATGTCTTCGTTCTAAGCCTCCCGATTTGGTTCTTTGTTTCAAATTCATTTGGCGCCGTTGCCCACATTGTTCGAGCCTGTGCTTGAAGCCACCTAAAGGCGCTCCTGTGTCACGTGATTTGAATATGGCAGCAGCCGTGCGACGGAATGTGAAAAGGTCTATAGAATTTTAGAAATAAATTGAAGGGATCACATAAAACCATTTGCAGGGGGACTCCCTAGCTTGGAGCCTAAGCTACTGCTGCATTGGTAGGAGACTGCATTTGGAAGAGGGTATGGCTATAGCTGGCTTCAGTCGCTGCATTGGCATGTGCATCTATTGACATTTAGTGACCATAGCGGGCAAACCTTATTGTGCTGCGGGAGAGTGGTGTGGCGAGATCAGGTGCATGATTACACTCTTTTGCAGTGCTTTTCAATGTGTCTCCAGGACATAAACATAGAGTGAGGACTGAATGAGTGAGGACTGAATGACTGAATGAAGGAGTGAGGAGGAGTGAACATGGAATGAGGACTGAATGTGGATGGCCAATATTTTCCATCACCTAATATTTTGACAAGCCTTGCATGAAAGGCGTTTTAGAGCGCAGCTCTTAGGCGCCCGTGTCCGGGTTGCGCGGCGTCACCGTCGGCGTAACCGCGCTATGCAGTATGGGACGTTTCCCATGATGAGGTCACAAGGGTCACCAGTGATGTCATAGAGGACGTCACGAGGGTTACCAGTGACGTAATTGCGCGTTACATTATGGGAAAATTTCCCCGATAAATTTAGAGGAAAAATTCCCCGGTAAATATAGCCGAAAAATTTCCCCACGAAATTTAGTGGAAAAAATTCCCCGCTAAATTTAGAGGGACATTTTCCTCTATATGGAGAGGCGAGCAGGCGAGGAGGAGGGGAGGCTATGGATGAGGAGGAGGGGCATACCTTCCTCTCCGTAGCTTCCCCTCCTCCTCCTCCTCAAGAGCTGTGCTCTAATTCGGCGTTACATTGGATTGTAAATGTTTCCTTTTTTGTTTTTTCTTACCTGGAACATGGTGCTGAAGTATCAAAACTTCGTCTGATGTTGCGAACAAAAAACGATACCACCAGAACATCTTGGTGCTAATAGTCGCTGACAAGAGGAGATACGCAGGGCATCTCTTAACGCCCAGCCTCCAGCAAGCACTTGTCGCCTTTTCTCATGCTCTGTCTGCACGTGCAATGTTGAGGCTCGCTAGATGCCAAAGCATTGCCGAATGTAGGAGGCTCCTCCTGCAATTCTTGCTGTCCTACATTTGGTCCTCGAAGGACACCCCAAGTTGGTACACAAACATGTGATAGTCTATCTATTGAACACTCGTACAAAATTCGGGCGATATGTTAGATATAATCCCTAAAAAAATGAGAACGTACGGGCGTGTCTTACAAATGCTCGGGCTCAAAGGCATTGCCGAAGGTAGGAAGCTCGTGCTAAAGTGAGGGCAACTGAAGCTTCCCGCTGCCATCCTCATCTTGCGAGTGGCTAGAGTTATTAAAGCATTTTAAATGTGGCAATGTTACACCATA
This sequence comes from Ixodes ricinus, assembly GCA_037355805.1. Classification (NCBI taxonomy): domain Eukaryota; kingdom Metazoa; phylum Arthropoda; class Arachnida; order Ixodida; family Ixodidae; genus Ixodes; species Ixodes ricinus. The sequence continues at coordinate 22,316 of JAZHYW010029280.1, read as the reverse complement.
CAATAAAGGTTTTTACAAAAGTAATTTGTTGTTGATCTTATCAAAAGCTTGTTATGAATCGAAATGAATAATATCAATTTGCTTCCAAGAAAAACAAATGGCACCGTGTATTCAAGTTTACAAAAAACTAAATTCTACTGAGCGATTTTCTAAAACAAAATTGCGTTAAATGGTGCTCTGTTTCTAACTGGAGTAAATAGACCCATGTCTGTGTATAACTTTGTGAAACACTTAAACGAACATACAGTAAGAAAATGGGGCAATGACTGTCTACACTAGACATGTCACCAGCCTCCTTGACTGGAACTACAGTAGGCTTTCTCCAAAACGATGGAAGATCACGATTTCTCAGATGATATGCATGGTTCAATGTTGGAACAAACAAATCAGTGCTGCCCTTAACAATAAAACAAGATATAAAACCTGCACCCAAGAACAGCCTCGCTTAATTTCTTTATTGCTTTAACATTTTGGTGTCAACTTCCTTGATTGCTGAAATGTTAGTCAATATTACTGAAAAAAGATGTGCTTGCATTGACCAAACTGTGAACGTTGTGAACACATTTCTCAGCAAACACAGATCTCCAACAATATCTGGACCCGCTTGGCAATGGTAGCAATGTGGGAACAAATGTTCTTAGATCTAGGTGAGTTGACAAGCTTCGGAAAACGCCCAACGCCTTTTTGCGGCGCATCCGCTCAATGGCATATGCTACACTATCAGCTCGTCCTATGGACAGACCCGGTGGAACTTTGGATGCGCATTACCTGCGGTGGAAAGTGATTTTATTATGGTTCTCATAGGAAACATAAGGTCTGCACAATTCTTAACGCAAAAGGAGCGTTGTTCAAAAAATGTTTTTACTGACTGTGGAAGCATTGACGCTGTGGCGCTAGGGACGTTGGAGTGAGCGTTGGACCAATCGTGGAAGGCCAACGACAGCGACACTTTCGGTCGCGCACGGCGCCCATAGCCAACACCGCTCAGAGAAAGACCAGGATAACAGAGGAGACTGAAGGACACAAAGGGGAGCTTTCTGCGCGTGCCTTCTATGTTGTTCTGACCTTTCGATTTTGTTTTGTCACTGGCTCTACGAATACACCAACACGCTCAGGCTTCTGTATTAAAAGTCTATAAACTCCATGTGAAGGAAACCGCGCCCTTGGATGCCTTGTCGATGGAACTTGCGACGCCCAAGGTCTCCACAAAATATCAACGCTCAAATTTTCTAAAGCCATTGTTCAGCAGAAACATCTGCAATCGGGGACAAAAATAAATAAAAAAAACTGCTTGCTTAAAAACAAAAATTAAATAGTTGAATTATCAGACTTGGTTGCGTTGTTTACCCCGCAGCCTTAAACCGGCTAATATCCTCCGGCCTTAAAAAAAAAAAAGAAAAAAAGTATAATATTTTATTTAACAAAAAGTTTAAGACTTCACGGGGGGGGGAGGGGGGGGGGGGCATTCTTTAAAGGGGAAATTTCCCTACCTTAAAACCCAACATAACTTTTCGCTATTTAGATTATGGTACATAAAATCTAACGGGAAGTGGCATTGGAAACCTGAAATCCAGTCTAAAATCCTGAAATCCAGATAGAATCCAATAAGATTTATTGTTTCATAATCCAAATAGCGAAAAGCTATTTTGGGTTTTGGGGTAGGAAAGCACATCGAACTTGCGCTTTCGTGCGCTTTCAGTAAATAGCACTTAAAATTAGACCCTGCCACTCAGACCTATGAAATACGCGTTCGAATTTTCCTCCACGTAATGGTAATCGTACAACGTAACAGCAACCAAAAAATCGGGAAAAACGAGCAGCTTTAACCCCTCAAATTGCAACCACAACTAGCCACAACAATCGACCAGGTAATCTGGAGCCGATTATATGCTGTCAATGCTTATGGTATAGCCACACACTGGGGTCGGCAAAGCGCAGGGCACGAGTGTCCTCCTTTGATGTTCAGCATCATGTTCAGACAGCCGCCGTCAACTGTATTGGTAACACGAACCTCCAGCAGGCCATGCGGACACGCTTCCCTACATTTTATTCATACGAATGCATTAACTGTCCCATGGAGAGAGCCGACGTCACCAGCTTTGAAGCCGCGCCGAAAGCCGCGCCATACGGCAACTAAATTCTCCTTTCCCAATTCAGCGAAGTGAAGCCGTGATCCGATGACTCCCAGCTTTGAAGCCTTGCAAAAAGCCACACAAAACGGCAGCTAAATTTACCTCTCCAAAAAAGCTAAGTGAAGCCGAAGTCTGATGGATAGGCTCCCATTGGTTATCGCGCATCATAGTTTCAAAGAATGAGGCTCCCAATGACCGCTGTGCGTCAGTTTCAAAGAGCGCCACACCATGACGTTGCGGGCCCGCGTCGCCAGAGCGCCGGTAAAAGGAATCGGCTGGCGGCGGGGCCTCCCAGAGTCTGCTCGGGCAGACTCCAGTGCGGCAGGAGGGCCGATGTCAGCGCGGCGCGGCCGCTTCACGAGAGGGCGCGCAAGAACAACATTCATGCTTTCGCATTCACAACTCATAAGAAGTGTCATAGCCACCTCTATACTCACAAAGCCTGGTAGTTCGACGGCGGAGCCATACAGTGCCCGGTCGCCGATTTGGAGCGCTAAGATTTGGTAGCACAGATCATTTCTCGGGGGACTGTAGTCAGCGCACAGCTTTTGCAGCGGAGAGTACCCGAAGCATGGTTTTCAAAGCCGACGAGAAAAGAAGCGGTAGCGCCAGGAACGCAAGGAGCACGAGCGGACATTCCATCGCTCGGTACAAGTGTGTTTCGGCGTCTCGCCGCAGCGGGGCGCTCATTACATGCCTATCCTCTCCCCCCCCCCCCCATTCGTTGTCTACCGCTCCACATTTTCACTTTCGGCTGCGGCGTCTCGTGGCCATCTGCCGGGCTTTGCCAGTATAGAGGAGGCTACGAACGTGCTTAGGTTTACCTCGAGCCTTTTCTTTTTACCACGCCCCAAGCTCTGCAAGGAAAGCTCCATAAACATCGCAATCAACTCAGAGGACGACTTCTTGGTGATGGATGTTTTAATTTTAATGATTGCAATCGTTTCATCACACGAACTGTTTACCATGACGGCTGTTTACGATGCCAAATGTATCCTTTCTGCACCCGTGAAAACACCCGCTTTCAAGCTATAGAATCAAGCAATTGACTCCTTTATTGGTATTTTTACATAGACAAATAAACTGCCCAATGTCACATAGGAAGTGGGCAATAAGCGGGATTATGTGCCCACAATACTGCCTACTCCAGCCGGTACCAACATAACCGAGAATCACTGAGCCGCGCGGAACAAAGGAAAGCGCCCTTCAGTCGCCCCTAGCTCCTTTCGGGTTTGTGTATAGCCAAAGGGTGTAGGACAAAATGGCCCCGGACAAAATGGCCCCGACAAAATGGCCCCGGACAAAATGGCCCGGAACAAAACGGTCCTTGGTAAAACGGTCCCGGGCAAAATAGGCCGAAATGTAAACCTGAACAAAATGAACCCAAGTGATTTCTTGAGATTTCGGCCACTTTTCGATGGATTTAGTTAACTGAAACATGAACGCGTAATTTCGAACGTTGAACTCGGAACGTGAATGATGCCGTCGCTGGCGGCACCATTCACGTTCAATGGGAATGTCGTGTTTGGTGTAACGGACCCCGTCGTGCAGCTTAATGTTGACCTCCTTCTGGTTTTTCAATTCCGATTTTCTGTTCATGGTTCTAGCAACCTTGGGGAAAGAGTCGACTTGGACAGTGATGTACGTCTTAGGGCCGGTTGCACCAACGCCGCTTAGCGCAAAGCGGAGCTTAGCCGGGAGCCTAAGCTAAGTTTCGGTTTCGTTCCGTTGCACCGAAATCGCTTATCACTAAACCTAGCACTAAACTATGCTTATCATAAGCGCTCAACATTGGGCGCTTTGCTTTTGGTTGTTTCAATTAATCCTGGATTTAAAACATGGCGGGTGGTTTGTGGCGGTCGACGCGGTGGACGAAATTGGTTGTACAAAGTGTTTTAGGCTACAACAGCGTGAGAGTCTCGACAGAATGACCTTCGATTGTGACAAGGATGCAAAATATTGTCGCGTGAAGTGTTTATCGACCCCTGTTTTCAAGATGGCTCTTCACTCTCAGTGCGTGTTAGCCCTAACCGAGATACGTACGGGGCTGTGGGGCTCACGTCTGTCTTCCCGTTGGTTATTCTGTCAACGAGCTTATTCGTATGTACTTACTGATTTTCGCACAACTGTAACGTATTGTTATTTACCACCTTGTTTATTTCTACTTGCAGCACATATCCTTCAATCCGATCAGCAGCGTTGAATATTGGCAGTACATGATCTCGGCGATCAGCTGATTGTCGACACTTCTGCCGTTTGCAACAGATTGCGGCGCTTTAAATTATAAAACAGCGAAAAGTCAATTTCTTTCGTTTTCTAAGTTTCGAGACAACCTCAGTGAATTTTTCTTGTCTCGCGAGTAGAATCTTGGCTTCAGAAAACTGTATCTTTCCATAACCGTAACTTTTCTGGTTATCGCGCTTTTTAGGAATATTTTGCTTTATATCTTTCATTCGTGGCGACGACAACTTCTATTCGTGGCGACGACAACTCGACGACTTCTATTCGACGATTTCCGGGCATTTTCGCAGCTGCCCTGGTGAGTTCGTCGCTGTTTTGAACTTCATTGGTCTCAGGCATGACTTGATTTTAGTAGTCATCTTACCTGCCTACTTATTCTCGATGATGTTTTGTCTTTAGCGATGTAGCGAGTAGAGCGTCCTTCTCGCGTTCGGTGAGAATTGGGGCCCCCGATGGCTCCTTTATCTCAAAATGTGAGCACGAACACTACTGTCACTGTCAAAATATCCTGTTATCAACCGATTTTAAACACACAATCACAGATGTAAAGAGCATTCGTGTTTATTTAAAGCGTTGACTTCTGTTTTTGAAAGTTAAGCGAAAAAAATGATTGAACTTCGAGGCCTTCAATTCGTTACTCTCCGAAGAAATACAGCGAAAAGCAGACGCCGACGGCTACTACAGCAGCTTTGTTTGTTTACATCACGATATTCCTCTCCGCCAATCGTATTCGTCCCTCTAAGCGTTCCCGAGTTCGCTCTGTTTGTCCCTACATTCCCTAGGCAAATCCAGCGTTTAGCTAGGGGCGGATCTCTAAAGCCGGGTTAACGTTGGTGCAACCGGAATTTAAACCCGTGCTTATCTGAGCTCGGTTTAGGGCGCTAAGCCGACTTAGGAAAGAGCCGCTTTGGGTTAAGGTGAGCGACGTTGGTGAAACCGGCCCTTAGTGTCCTTGTGATAGGGCGTACATATCATGAGCCAGCCATTCTCAAACTCGTACTCGTAGTTGATGATGGGAGTCGCAATGTGACTCTTGAACGGGTACGTGTTGATTTACCTGGTAGGTCAAAACATGTACGTATTGCCCTGAACAAAGTCGTGGGTAATGTATTGGCGTGTTGCACTGGATACCAGCGGCACGACCAAGGCCGACACAATTCCCTGCTGTATGTTTGTCGCACGGCACGTGTGACACACATGCAGCAGGAAATTATGTCGGCCTTGATCGCGCCGCCGGTATCCGGTGTAACACGCCAGTACTTTCGATGAGCCGTCTGTGATCAACAGCTGTCTATTCGGTAGGGTCGGAGGTTACCAGGGCGTTGTTCGAATTGGCTATTCTAGCTAAACACACGTCCGTATCCAAGTGAAGATTACCAAGAATAGGCCCCATCTTAGATTAACATTTCCAAAAAGCAACTTAAAAGTAAAAAAAAAAGAAAAAAAGATAACGGTTAATTTTGAAATGTTGCCATCTGGATCAGATCAGCTCTACGTTTGCAGCTAAAGAACCCACTGTATTTTCATGTGGGACCCGCCATATATAATTATTTAGACCTACATGCTTTTTGCAAGTTGTGTATCAAATATTAGTCAAAACGTTCTGGTTGCACATGTATTACTCAGCTGGAATAACAGCTGTTTTTTTCCTAACCGGATGCTGAAGAGATCCTCTCGTTGATTACTACCTGTTCATGGCTTGGAGCAGATTCCCAATGAATCACAATTTGTTTGTTTTCTAACTCAGCGGACGCCATGTAGTTTCTAGAAGTCTCTTATAGGAACTGTTATTTAAGCCTGCAGAAGAGACAACGCTGGCAGCTTTACTGAAGTCCCATCTAACCTGTCCGATCTACTGTGAACACACTTTTATGTCTGTGAGTAAAAGGGCTTTTTGTTTAAAATCTGTAGGATAAGAAGCTTAGTTTCAGCATGTTTTTGGGTCCATCCCCAAAAGAACGCTGATCGTGATTTCAAGATACGTTTGAAGGGACAATTTCTCCCAAAACTTTTCTGCAGTCACCGATATGTTAAACTATATTCGAGATAATTACACGATATCACTGCATTGTCGTGATGCACCAATTACAGCTTTATAAATATTTAACATATAATAGAAACACGTACAAGTAATAGTTCCAGGGTCTCTTTCCTCTTAAAATTTGGCGAGTATTTTATAAGTGTTTGGTAACTAAATTAAAAATTGAACACCTCCACCCTGCCCTTCTACCCCCTGCCCCCCCCCCTCCCCGCCCGGCCCCCCGCAAGTGTTATTAAAATAAAGAAAATAAATAACAGAAGAATTTTGAATTGGCGTTGTTCTTGCATAAAAAACAACAAAATTTCAGAGTGTGAAAATGTATATCTACGTCTTCATTTTGTGTTGGTTCTTGCAAGGCTGGTTCTTTTTTCAAAACCATGCTTCTTTTTTTGTTTAACTTTTTACAAAAAAAATTATTAACAACGGGACGTTTTAAAATGCTCGAGTCACTCGCATGTTCCCTGGAGGTTGGAATATCCGATGCCCGTGTCCTGTTTTCTTCAACGTAATCCCTGATAAACGCGACTTTTTTCCACGCCATGACACAAAAAAATTCACCTAACTGAGAACTAAAAGTCTCGCCCTCAACCTAATAAAAAAAAGCAACAAGCAAAACTGAATTTTCAGAAAAATAAATTACGAAACAACAAACACTAATTATAAACAATTTTAAGGAGTTTTTTTATTTTTTATCTGCGCTTACGATGAATTATGTGGTCAGAACGAAAGGCCTTAAGAATACAATAAAGATGTGCTGTGCTGTGCTGCGGTTGCAATGGAGGCATGTTCATTCGCGCTGTGGGCTTGCTTTGAGTGCTTGCGTGTCTCTGCGTGTGTCTGGATCTGTGCGTGCGTGCGTGTCCGCCTGTGTGCGAGAGAGTGTGTTTGTGTTTGAATGACAGACCTTAGGGCCCTTTTGCTCGAAGCGCTAACCGCGGCTAAAGTTAGCCGCAGTACCTAGGAGAGGGATTCGGAAATCACGTGACTGGCTCGGCAGGGATGCGGGGAAACATGGCGGTGCCCTGGTGAGTGAGCGCCGCTCGCTTTGGAACTAATATGTCGTTGTGGCTGCAATATCGGGCGCGTTAGTCAGCAATGAATGCTACATAAGGCTTTCGCTTTGCCTTACCTCCCTTAAATCGCAAAGCATGAGCAATGACCTCACCGCATTTTTTAGATAGTCTTTCGACTCTGGCCATTCTTAAGCCTAAATTAACGCGACAATTGTCAGCATGGCAACGTCTCTGGAAAGTGCATTGCCTTGACTCAATCGGCCGGGTATTGATAGCACACAAAAGCAGACAGCGTACCAATAGACCTTTTTCTAAATTATCCAAGCATTGAGGAGAACGCTGGAAGTGTAATTATACGCTCCGCGCGCGCTGGCCTTCCTCTTTTAAAAGATTCGAAGTAAATAATCATAATAAGGTTTTGACGAACGCGCGTGCAAGGCAAAATTTGTTTCAGACTTTGCCTTAGAACAATTGCTACTGCAGACGCCAGCACGTGCAACGTCGTGTAATTACACTCGCAGCATGCACCTCGGTGCTTGGTAAATTTAGAAAAAGTCTATTGAGACGCTTTCTGCTTTTGTGTGCTATCAATACCCGGCCGATTAAGTCAAGGCAATCCACTTCCCAAAGACGTTGCCATGCCGACAATTATCGCGTTCATTTAGGCTTAAGAATGGCCAGAGTCGAAAGACTATCTAAAAAATGCGGTGAGTCATTACTCATGCTTTGCGATTTAAGTGGTAGGCGAAGCGAAAGCATCCTGCACCATTGGTTGCTTACTACACGCGCGATATTGCAGCTACAAGGACATATTAACGAGACATGTACAAATTACTCAAAAAAGGTAGTTAAGTTAAGTTACTGAGTATCGACGCCAAAAGTAATTGGAGTAGAGTAGAAATTACGCATTTTTAATAGTAATTGAGTAAACTACTAACTACTGTAAAAAGTAGCGAGTTACTTTGAAGTTACTTTCGAAGTTACTTTTTTATATTTTGTAGTAGCAAAATGAACAGCAGTTTTGATCCATGAAAAACCCTGCGAGCCTAAAATAAATACAGTCATTTTATGGCTTGCATTTTCACCAAAATAATTTATTCGCTCGCAGAAGCAATTGACTTTGAAAGTTCTTGATAGGAAGGTTTTCCCCTTTTCCTTCTAAAGACGTCCCCAGCCAAGCTAAAAAGACGTTCCACCAAGGCACTGGATAGAACAGCAGCGTTGAATTTGAGAGTGTCGGCGTCTCAGGTGTCCATGACGCAACATGTGAGGTTTGCCTCGGGTAGAGGGTCATTTATAACAAACTCTCCTCCTGTTTTCTTTTTTCTTTGGCAAGTTAAGATTTTTATGACTGGCCCCTCTTTATTCCGACTACGTTCTGAGAGTACGGTGAGCGAGTGCACCCGACCGTCAAGGATTCAAGTCTCGCGTCACGACGATGAGATCATCCGGACGACTGCGCGTCTCGTTGCAGTGCTAGTGCTAGGCTACTAGAAAAAAAATATTTGTTTTGGTTTAACAGAAGATGAACCAAATTATACTTCGCCGTTGACGCAGGGTCCAACAAAAGGATCTCCCAAGAGTAACTCGCAATCCTCGCCGGCGACTACGGCATTCTGACGCGCCTGACACGTAAATCGTTTTAGATGCGGAGCATCTCTTGCTCAGGTCTATGTCCCGCGGCGTCGGCGTCGGCGTCGTAGTCCGCACTCACACTACGCATGCGCAACTCTCCTCCTTCCCTCTCTCCAACAGCTGCGCGTTACTCTCTCCGCTCTCTCTCTACCAGCTGCGTGCACTTCGCGTGCGTTCGCTTCTCCTCACACCGGGCGCGCATGCGCAACTCTCTCCTCTAGTCTCCTCTCCTTCATGTGTGAATATAAGCAGCGGTAGTGCGCTGCGCGCGTTCCCCGGAGGAGTGAAAGGAGGATAGCTTTGGGCGCGCGGGTCGCAGCGTTACGCCAGGGCTTTCCAGCGGGGTGAGCTTTCCCCGCAACTCTGCGGCTGTCGTCTGCTAGCGTTTCTCGGCCGCTCGCGTCCGCCGCAGACCAAATCCGGCCGGCCAAAAGAAATCAGTCAAGAAGGGAATAAATTAATTACAATCCGCGATGCTCCGCATCACCCCATGGTTCCCCTCGGGAAGATGGTGTAATTTTTTTAACAAAGAGAAGGTCGGAAGGACGGGCAGGATTAAGTGAACAAGCATCGTCGCTCATACCGTTGCAGCTGAAAGCGGTAACGTGCTCCCATGAACGGATTATCCGTGCCAGGGTTTGTGCGCGGGGAGTCCGGCTTCGCAAAGGCGTATGCGCTGACGACGAGGCGGCCATGGAAACTCGCGCACAGCTACGAGAGTCATTCCAGTGGCGGCTTTCGTGGAACCCCAAACCGCTTGAGGCAGAACTCACTAGCGGCAGGCAACATAAAAAAAACAACCTCGGAGTGTCCCCGTCTTTCACGGTTGCAGCCGGAGGCGCGGCGCCTGCGTGCATTACCGGATTAGGTCAATACCCGACCAAGGCTTGTTAAGCATGTTTTCATGCGTTCGTGCGCGCCGGTGTTATTCTTTAGCTGCTGGCCACCTTGGCCCAAGGACGCCTGTGATGCAGTTTCTACGGCTGCCAAGTGTAAGTGCGTGGGAACGGAATCTGAGGGGCCCCTTGTTCGGGAATGCCACTTCATCTGCCGGCGTCTTATTCATTTCTGCGCTCAAACTTTCGTGATGAGCAAAATTAGCACTAGATTTCGAAAGTAGTTAGTAATTTGAGTAGAAGTTACTTGAAAAAAGTAGTTAAATTAAACTACTAATTACTCAAATCAAGTTGTAATTGAAAGTTACCAAGTTACTCGGAAAAGTAGCTAAACTACAGTAGTTTGAGTAGAGTAGTTGAACTACGTCCAAGTCTGCATATTAGTTTTAAAGCGAGCGGCGCTCACTCACCGGCGGGACACCGCCACGTTTCCCCGCATCCCTACCGAGCCAGTCACGTGATTTCAAAATCCCTCTTCTAGGTACTGTGGCTAACTTTAGCCGCGGTTAGCGCTTCGAGCAAACGGGCCCAGGTACGTTGTTTTGAGTTTGATTTGGACTTTACTCGACCGCTTCAATATACTCCTCTTGGTGTATTTCTAAAGGAAAACCAGTTCCGTTTTCGAAATAGTAGCCATATTTTTACATAATACCCAAAACCTATTTTTAATTCTAGGCCAGCATGGAGAAGCCAGCGTACAGAGAAGTTGATGGCTACTATCTTAGCTGGGCCTTTGCCGAAACGAATGTCCGTTCGGCGCTGAACTACGTGCCCCAGCCTGGAGACGTGTTTATTGTCAGCTACCCGAAATGCGGAAATACGTGGCTAGAACACATCGTCTACAACATCTTCAACGACCGTGCTCCGCCGAGTAGCTTGATCAACTATTTCCAGGAGATGCCCTTTCTGGAGCTGCAAGGCGCGGAAGCAGCGAGAGACATGCGAAGACCAGGATGCATCAAGACCCACATGCCTTTCCAGATGCAGCCGTACTCAAGAGACGCCAAGTACATCTGCATCTGCCGAAATCCGTACGACTGTTGCGTGTCGTTCTTCCACCACACCAGGGGCAGGCCGGTGTACCGTTTCTCCAACGGAACGTTCGACGAGTTCTTCGAAATGTTCCTAGCGGGAAAGGTGGAATTTGGAGACTACTTCACTCATCTGTTGTCCTGGTACGAACATCGCGATGACTCCAACGTGCTCTTCTTAACCTACGAAGACCTCAAGGAGGACAGTGTGACGTGGGTGATGAAGATCGCGGACTTTCTCGGAGACGACTACGGGAGAAAGCTACGAGCTGACGAAAGGGCTCTGGAAAGTGTTCTTATGAGGACAAGTTTCGAATTCATGAAGAAAGACGTGAACGAGGCGCGCAGAAATTTTCTTTCTGATTTGGTTTTGATGCCGGACGATAAAAAACCCGAGTGGGTCAAGAGTTCTAGCAGATCCGGTGGTCAGTGGGAGGATCCCAACGGGAATCGTGGATCTGGAGACTTTGTACGCAAAGGTGTCGTCGGAGACTGGACGACACATTTCTCCGCGGAGCAAGTGAAGCGTCTGAAGGAGCACATTGAGTTCAAGACTTGCGGCAGTGATGTGATGAACTTATGGCAGAAACTTCAGCTTCCCTAAAAAAATTGACTGCTTTTAGCAGATACTGAACAATAAATATAAGGAACTGGGGAAGCAGCTTAAAATAAATTATTTAACAGGGTGCGTTCAATATTATTCTAAATATAACTTAAAATAAAACAGAAGGCACAGCCGTTTCCTTGTGGTTATATAGTTGTTCTTTGTTAGAGCTTTACTGTAAAGCAAGTGTGCGTTCATGTACACTTTGCTGGCGCCAGCAACATCGAGGCACATTATCTAGCTCTTCCACAGGATGGATTGATGGACATAAAATGGTTGTTATTTTGTAATTGGACGGTGGGGCGCGCTACTTAATTAGTGTTTTATTTCACCTATATATATATATATATATATATATATATATATATATATATATATATATATATATATATATATATATATATATATATATATATATATATATATATATATATATATATATATATATATATATATATATATATATATATATATATATATATATATATATATATATGTCCACGCGCGTCGGCGAGCAAGCGCGTGCGTGGCCGGAGTGGTTACCGCGCTTGACTTTGGTGCGGAGGCCCAGGAGTTCGATTCCTGGGGGCTCCGCGAATTTTTGTTTATACTTTCAGTTTATTATTCTGGTGAATTCGAGAACTTATTGTTTATTAGAGGTCAGAATGTTCTACACGCCGAACCTTCTGGGCCGATTATTCCAGAAGCCCACGCATGTACTTAGCACAAGAGGCTCCGCGTGGCAGAGCCCAAGGATTATGCGGCGAATTCCACTCGTAAGATCCGGAGCGCTTTCCAAAATCCGCGAGGGAGCCGAAATTCCGCTCCGTGGGACCCGCTCCAAATCGACGAGGGGAAGATAAACTCGCATTTTTGGAGCGGCCTCCCCCACACCCCTCCCCACCGCTTCCCCTTCCGCCGTTCAAAATGGCCGCTGCTCGAACTTGACAAGCCCACCAACGCCTCAGCCGACTGATCTTTCCGACGCAGAAATAACACGCGACACAGGCTGGGCGAAATTATACGTACACCACGGCGCCCATGTCGCAAATAACGAAGACGTTCGCGTTCGGCACCGTCACATACCTTTCGGCCGCCTCGAAGCGGCGGGGCACGGACAGCGATTGCCAGCGGTGGAGTTCAGATTTCGGGACGACTTTAATAAACACAGAGGTAACAAACTATCACTTGCACGGTCGTTGACTAATCTCTTCCTGCTTTATTGCACGGGAAAACGCCGGCGGAATGCAGTGTAGAAAGGTAAACAATCATTGGCTGCAGAATGAACAGGCCTAACCTTGCGTCTGCCTCCGGCTTTTCTGTCGTTCTTTTTCTCGTTCTTCCTCTCACGATCACAGATGTCAGCGCTTACGATTTACCACGCTCCACAGTCTCGGCTTTGTATCCCTAATCTACGCGAGGTAGAAGCGTCCGAGCCGTCACAATCCCGCGTAAACAACCGACGCACCCGAACAGATCCAACTCGACGACACGACCGTGGCTGCCGTGGCCCCGCCGACCCGCCAACTTCGCCGCGCCGCGCATGCGCACTGCCTAGGAAATGACGTAGAGCGCTCTGTACTTCCCGTATTTCCGGAGAGATCTGTGAAATCCCGGAGAGCAAGTTCGGCGGGGTTTGGGGCGCTCCGTGGAGCGGGCGCTGCTAGAGATCTGCGAGCGGAAGATGGCCAGCTCGAGCCAGATCTGCGAGCGGAATATGCGCGCTCCAAATGGAGCGCTTTTGGAGCGCTCGAGATCTGCGAGCGGAATTCACCATCATCGTGTACGCGCGCTAGGCGCATTTGTCACTGACTCTTGGGGTAGGGTGAGGGGAGAAAAGTGGGGGTGAGTGGGGGAAGAGATAGAAATAGAAGGAGTCGGGCGGTCAGGAGCGTCGTCTCACCGGCCCGCTAGCTCGTCGTCCCATTGTCGCGCTTAATCCGTGAGTGGGGGGGATAGGGGGGTTCCAGCAGTGGTGGCTGGCACCGCGCGGTGTCTGGAGATCAAGGCGGTCTCCGGGGGCGACCGGCGCCGTGTAGGAGGAGGCATGCAAGCTCGCCGAGACTGCGCTGCCGGGGCATCGGTTTGTGCCGTCCGCGAAACGCTTTTCCGTTATTTGATTTATCCTTCCATCAGGGTTTAGATTATGACGGTAACCTTGCATTTTTTTACCATACTTCGCAAAGTTGTAACAATTTTTCTACAGGTGACTCCTAGAGCCGCTCGTCAAATTTTGCGACGCGCATACAACTTTTTTTTTTCGACACAACATTTTTTTTTTTGCATTATAATTTAGCGGCATATCAAAACTTTCTGCTCGTAGCGGAATCGCACCGATGCTGAAAAATTCCGCACGTACTGGCTAAACGTCATCATCGTAAGCTCGGCTCGTTTTTCGAAGTTCGCATCAAACAAAACTAGGTACCTTCGATGAAAATACGGTGTATGTCCAGGCAGTTAGCGGCATCCTACGCCTTGGTAAGCGCATCCGCGCGTTGTGAAGTCCACCACCAGCATGGTACAAGGCCCTGTCCTTACCTAGCGTGTCGTCATATGCAAGGAATGTATACTCCGTTCGCCCCTAAGCTGAGACTAGAATCTCCGCCTTCAGCGCGAGCTCACTGGCTTCTGCAGTGCGTTTGTTGCGCGTGCCTGCACGTTCGCACTTGTGTTAGCAAGGGCAGAAAGCTCGCGTTGAAGGCGGAGCTTCTAGTCTCAGCTTAAAGGGACACTGACAGGGTGTTTATGCTCGCTGAGGTTTTTAGTTGTACATGACATATGAGAGCCCAACTACCCAGAACACAATTTGCGACTCGAAATTAGGTTTCTTTCCGCCCGAAAACCGCCGATCAAGAACTGGCCGGTTCGAGTCTCGCTCACTCTCTTTTCCGGGGTCACGGGCCGTTTTCTAAGGTATTGATGCGACCACCAAATTTAATGAAAGTCGTTGGTCACTGAAGACACACACTCAATATTAAAAATAGAAAAAAATATGAAACCCATTTTTTGTGGCTTCTAAAAAGCTGCAAATACGTTGATTGAAGAAAAAAGTTCCACAGCGAACCGGAAGCATTCTGTGCGTGCGTCGTTTCGCATATCGTGGGACTCGCGTGGACGGCGATGGCAGCGGACGACGGGCGTGGGACCTCTACTTCAGAACTGTCGTTCGCGGTACCGGCGAATTCTGTCTGCCCTTAAAAGAGAAATTTGGGACTGATCAAAAGAATTGGTATTCATCCCGTACGACACGCCCGACCACCAAGCTGATTTGCACGAAGACGTTGCCAAGCCGTCGCTCCCTTCTCGTGTATGAAGACATCGCTCGCGCAAACTTCAAACACGACGTGTCTACTTCGAGTTGAATATGCACGCGTACGATTTCTTTACTAGGTGCGAATGTCGCCAGTGCGTGGTGCTTCCCGACTTCGACCCGGGAGTGCTTTTGCTGGAGAAAAATCGGCAGCAAACTTTCCAACTTACAGTTTACCGGCTGAATTATTACTAAGGAAACAGATTCTCCAGTAGCTCAGTGGGAACGACGTCCGCTTCACACGCGGCAGAACCGGGTTCGATCCCCAGTGATTGCGTTTTCTCTTTTTTTTTCTTTTTAAACATTTTTGATGTTTACATTTCTTTTGTGTTTTTACAATTAACACTGAAGAAACAAACAAAAATAACAAACAAATGTTGTTGACGAAACGTCGCTGAATTAAATGGGATGTGATATCCTTTTTGACACCTGCGAACTCAATGTAATCACTTTCCACAAAATGCAAGGAGCATATAAATCAGGTAGCGTCCGCTTTCCGAGGTGCCCGTAAATGTTCTACAGGAATTGCAGCCAGCCATTGGTCCTGATCCTGTTGATCTTTCGGAAACTCTGTCGCACAATGCCACTTTTTTTTGGATGCCGGACATGTGAGCCGGCTCTTCACGCAACATCTTGGGTGTATTCTTTTCGGAGCCGATCATGGAAATTAACCACGGGCACTCACTACCCATCTCCAACTCCTCAATGTACACAACAACTCATCTTGGAGCACAGAACAGCGAGCGGAACAAACATGACTGCAAAAGAATCTCGCGGCAAACAGTTCCGCATGTCGTCTGCTACGCAAAGGGAGAAAAAAAAAACGCACGGTCGGGTGTAGCCACGTGACTTCCGCCACTCTCTCCTCTCCACTCCTCCGACCTCTGTCCGCAAGTTTCGGTTTCGGTGTCGAGCAGTTGCGTCTTTTGGCTTTATTAAAAAAATACGCTACTCTGTTGCCAAATATTAATTGGGTAGTCCTCCGACACCATAATAAAGCGCCTGGCAAAAAATGGAAAAAATATTTTGGGGGTGTCAGTGTCCCTTTAAGGATGAACGGAGTATAGTCGAAACGCCATTGCTGTTGCTTGAAAAACTGCATGTAAATAAGCTACTCGCACGAAACCTTGGTATCACAAAACCGTTGCAAGTAAAAAGCTACAAAGCATGGTGTAAACAGACCTTTACGCGCAATGAGCACCGTTTGTTTCTCTTTTACCGCTACTTCTATTACTTGGCGTATACCGGAATGCGACGTCGTCGTGTTTCATTGTGGCCGTGCATGGGGATATAGCCATGGAGTTATTATAATGTATGCTAAAGTTTGCGAAGACGTGACAGTGTGAAGCAACTTGAATGAACATTCTGTCTGACCACGCCTTTCATTCTAGTGAGGAGGAGTACAATTCATCGAAGAGAATGACGAAATAACGGTGGCGCCCGTCCCTCTGTTGTGGTTCGACGTGAGTATGAAACAACGGCGTGTGGCCAAGCAAAATGTCTGGGGCGGACATCTTGTCTCATGTGCGAGCGGGCCAAGCACCAGACCCTGGACTGGCCTTCGTTCAGAGCATCAAGTTTGCAGAAATGTAGTAAGTATTATTTTGTACTGTTCCTTTTCGTCTAAACTCCTGATGATGTGCTAGCACACATTTTTGATCTGCCCTCTGTTAGCATGCTTGACCACATTAGCTTGCGTGCAGTTGCTCAATTTAGCTAGCTCCATCATCTTCGTAGTGACACATGCACATTTACAGTAGTGACCGAGTCCTTCAATACGCTACTGGTCACAAAACTTTCTCGTAATGCTTTGGGAAAGCATTGCATGCTGCCAAGAAGGGCCGTGGTGCTGTCCTACTCTGGAGAGGTTCGACGGACAGCTTAGAGGCTTGTTTTTATGTGCAGCAAGTTCGCTTCGGCGCCGTGCTGTGCAGCTTGTGTTTGTACCTTGAAATATTGTACCAGTGGCCAGATTTTGGTGTTTGGTGAGATTGAGATCTCGGCAGGCTTGTACTGAAGGAGCTGACATTTCTTTAACAGACACGTCGCCTGCTAACGTGAGTAAAGAGGGAGGGTTTGTCTGCCCCAGAATGTCATTTGCTGCGGGAAACAAGACGCCGTCGTGTCGTCTGCTACCAGAACCGAAGAAACGTGGATCATCTGTTACGCACTGTATGCTGCGAGTGAAACGATAGAAAACAAACTTGCATTGGGAACTTCTGCTATTTAACAACGGACGCAATTGACGACCCGTGCTTCACTTGGAAGTACCAATTCATTCTAAAGCGTCATATCCTAGGCGAGAGGTATCATGTGACCACAGAGCAGCCGCTTGCAGCCAGAGTTTTGTTTTCTATCCCAGGGCAAGTGTTCTTTTCGGGATTCTCTCCCATTCTTAGACGGTTGATAGTTTAAAAAAAGGCCGTCCTGAAAGCCCAGGAAATGGCAGTTCCAACAAGGGTACAGGCACCGTGCTAGGCCTAATAGCCACGGACGTATATATCAGATTTTTAAACTGGTGCTTCTCGCAGCCAAGCGCAGCGCGTCTCGCGTGCGTCGCCGACGAATCAATATTGTTTTTATTTGCTTTGATTGTCAAAAAACATCATAAAACTTTGTGGGAGCATTCATTATTGACCATACAAGCCAAAACTGTCATGTTCCGAAAATTGTGGCCGTGTCTCCCTTTCAGAAAGGTTATTTGATTAACACAAATGTTTTTTTATTAAATTTATGAATATTGCGTACAAATTATAACGTCTCTTAAATTTTTACAAAAATTTGAAACACTCTCCCTGTGTCTGGCAACCGTTCCAAAGCTACCCAAACCCATCCGAAACACCCAAAGGTTCAAGCATTCTTCTGAAACTTCCTGAAACCCAAGTTTCTGAAAAAGATTCTTCCCATCATCAGTGCATAATGTTGATCAGCAAAATGGGTAATGCTTTCTTTTGCCTTGCTTTTCTTGCAGCCTTCGACGTTCAGCTGCTAAGGCCGTGATTGACCTGCACATCCAGAATGGGCACCTACAGCAGCAGAACAGGGAACTGCAAGTCTGTTGGGCAGGTGCTCAGGCACGTGGTGTCTTTCAAGCACCAGGGAGAGCGGGTGAGGCCCAGGGAACTGGCCAGGCCTGAACCACCCGAGCTGTTCCTGATGCCTCTCAGCAACAGGGAACAGTTTTGTGCTGCAGAAGCGCAGCTGAAGAACTTCACCAACAGGACACTGCCGGTATTTATGTGTATTCTTTTTCACAATATTGACGGGTATAAGGCTGCGATTCTTACTTTGTGGTTTAACTTGGGTTATCTGAAGATTTATGCAAATGGGGTTGAAATGTGGACTGAAGCCTTTTACTGTAATATTTCAAATGGGCGCCCACCCAAACTGTGTTTTAAGCACAGTCGGTGGCAAATTAAAAATGAGTTAAGATGCCCCACCTTCATTACGGGCCTTCTGTTATTTATAACAGCAGAGTGCACGCACAGCCAATGCACGATGGAAGGCTATTTATTGTAAGGGACATCCTTAAACTGAACCCTGCGATAGAATTGTGTCAAGGTGATGCAACGCCAGTTGCACGTTTTGCAAGTCAGCTTTAGTAGCCTGCGTATAATTTCTGCAATTGTTAAACTGCGTGTCATAGAGGCTACTGAAGGGAGAAATGCTGGACGGTGGCCACCAAAAATTAAGTGTTTGTGCGTCGTTACATTTTTGAACAGTTTTTTTTTCCACCCGAAGGTCGTGTAGACAAGAGGGCTTCATGTGCATCGTCATTGAACGGCATTTTAAGTCTTTTTCAACTGCCACTTGAAATTTTTTTAAGTAAAATATTTCACAACGGGGGAAGTGAAATCGCCCAACACATTTGCCTTTGGGTGCTTACAATATGTCGGCCTGCAAATAGTCATAAATCATGCTGATTTTCTACGACACCTCTGCCCGTTTTATCCTTAGAAGTTAAATTCCGCACCTGCAACAACTCTCGCCGTGAGTATGTGTGCGGAGCACGCACAAACCTGCCTGCGTGCCTTTTTGTGTTTAACGCTTGCTTGGCAGAAGGATATATTGGGCTTCTTTTGGTTTTATTCCTGTTCTCACTTGAGGCTATAGTCAAGAGATCTATATAATTTAGGCGATAAATTCATTTGTGCTTTTGGCATCTGCTACAGAGGTAAAGGTACATGCTTGAAAATAACTTTTAGCCTGGTCCAAAATCACTTTTGAGCGTGCCCACCATATGTACATGCCCAAACAAATTTGTAAAGGGTTGCCGGATAAATTTTAATTATTTCCATCTTTACTTTACATAAGTAGTGCATTTCCAAAATGAGATGTGAACCTGTCCTAACCAAAGGTTACCCTATGAGAGCAAATAAATTTTCCAAGGTGAAAGAGTAACTGTCATTGCATCCGCCACTTCTTCAGGGGTGTCAGTGCATGCGTAGCTGTGTCTCCAGGCATAGCATATGGTAGTCACAAAAAGCGATTATTACATGTGGCGGGCTTGAGCTGAGTAAGTTGGTTCATTGGCCTGCAGGGTCACCACTGAGTGAGCACTAAACAAAAATATGGAAAGAAAACTACGCACACTGTGCTGCTGTTGCCATTTTGTGCGACTATGAGGACGGTTTTGGTCAATTCCGGCTTTTTATGCCTTTTTCAATTCCAGTCTTTGTGAAGTCGTAAAATAGGCAATAAATTTGCAGGGTGACTAGCCGGCAGACTAAGCTTTAACAAATTCAAGATGTGCAGGGTCTTGAATATACTGTTTTGAGAACCACATACCTTATTAAAATTACTGAGTGGATGCTGATGAGCAAAGATGATCCATAGAAACGTTTGCACAATTTGAACGATGCAATGAATGTGACTGACTAATGAGATTTAGCGGAGTAGCGAAGGAAATATTTTAATCTTTCTGGTTTCGTCTAAGACAGGTAGAGTTGCCATATATTCAAACATTTTTTATTCTCTTTCCAGTAAATATTGTAACATTTTGATGCATGTATAGTGTGGCTTGCTGCATTTACCTGGGCATTCACATTCTCTTACTTGAGACATGTTCATACCATTGTATCTGTATGTCAATAATTTTATTGACATGTTGAGAACACATTTTGTCTTTCTAGGAGGAGCAGCTCGTGCCTCTAGGAGACAGCAAGAACCTGCAAAAGCTGGTGCGAGAGATGGTGGGACGCCTCTTCTCAAAGCAAGTCCAGGAGCAGTTCTCCCTCCTGGGCTACCGAGGAAAGTCAATGTTCAAGGACGCCATGATGTGCAAGATGGTCATCGGTAATGCATATATTCATTACTAGCTATTAAATTGATGGTATCTCTATTGGAGCTCAATAGACAAGCAAAATCTTTGAAATATGTTGACAATTAAAGGGAAGCTGAAACACTTCTTGAACAAAAAAACGAGTTAGAGGTGACTTCTGGCGTATTTTTGTCCGGCGAATCTGACTATCGCTTTCCTTTTCCCCGAAGGTGTAACTAGATGCGAGAAAAGACGAAAAAACTCAGACCAGTCGTGACGTTGTACTTGGATCCTTGGGGCGCCAAGCACGTGTCGCTCGTGTGGGCAGCGCGTGTAATTGCAAGCTTGCCAGTTGTATTTTTCCACACTGACGCCAGTCGTGACGTCTATTTCTGACCTTTTTAAAAATAGCAAGAGTTCACGTGCATAGGTTTAACAGGAGCTGAAGATGAGCGAGAGCAGAAATTCCGAAAACTCCTTGTATGACGTCACACATCAGGAAGGTGGGGCTTCGGCGGTACTTTAGATATTAATTTCTGCAGCCTCCGTGCACCAGATTGAAAAATAATCTCGATATTTGTGATCCTGGAGGCCAAATGAAGATGATTTTGGTGTTCTTCCTTAAATACAGAACAGCTTCAGTTTCCCTTCAAGTCTTGCAGTATGCAAAATCTAAGTCGTCAGTTCCTGTCGGTTTTTTTTTAAATTCGACTTACATTCTCTATTATGAATAACTCCTGTGTGAGCATTCTCGGAACCTTTATACTCAAAAGCATTTCTTTTTGAAGTAACTGTGAAAAAGATTTTGTTGGTCTTGTCTTGTTATCCTGTTAGTTTCCAGGTTGACAATCTAATAAAGACCATTTAGAGGCCTTGGTGTGTAGAGTGTCAGTTGGTGAAGTTTTGCTTTCTTTTTAGCAACTCATCTCTGCGCCCTGCCCCCTCTCGTGCCCCGCCTCGCCCCCCCCCCCATTTCAGATTAATAGGATGTTGCATAAAATAGCCATATGCCTCTATAGAATCTGCACCTTACGTGGTAGCCAAACCCAGAATCTCCACCTCTGTGGTGCTCTCTTCCTGTCACCTTTGAATTGCAGGCTAGGTGAAGGACCTATATTTACACAAAGGAAACGCTCACAAACTGCGGTGTGTGAAAAGCACCTTGTGCGTAGCTAGTATGCAAGATATTGGCTTCCCCTATCCCTCAGCTAATCTGTGTGATCTGACAATTCTCTTTACAGGTGCCATACAAAGTCGCGTCAAGGGTGCAGCGTGGACGCGATGGAGAAGCGGCTGACGGGCAAGGAGGCGGGCAGGGGCAATAGAGTTAAAAAGACGGACACTCCACTGGTGGTTCCAACCGCCTCTGACGATGAGGGACACTCTGGCTGAGGAGCTAGCTGCTATGGATGCTCAAGTCACAATAAAGAACGTGACGGTAAAAAAAATTGTATTTTCCTTCTTGTACTACCCACAATATGCATCTGGGTGACAGATGAATGGGACATGTCGTCTCAACAAGTATACAATAATTGCCATGAGTATACTGCATACATGGAGAAAGTCAATTGTTCACACAGACTTGTTTCTTAAAATTGCACAAATACTAAACTGGCTTGTTTCGGTTCAAGTCCGAAAAACATGTTAAAAACGATCAGCACCTATAAAAGATGTGAAAACAAATAAAATAGTTCGGACTGAGAAATTTAGCATTTCCACATTTAAGTAGCTAGCTCTTCGAAATTTTAATGCAGTAGGATGTCCTACACCGGCTTTAAAGCCTGACACAGCTAGCATTCTAGTGGTTCTATGCTGGGTACACTGAATGACAAATACGCTGGCGCTGATCCGCAATTGCGCTGGCACTGACCCGCAATTATGCTGGCACTGATCTGTTATTACGCTGGGGCTAATCTGCAATTGGACTGGCTCTGACCCGGAAACACGCTGGCACACTGATGGTTTCCTACCGTACCACCGGTTCCATGCCGGGGATCTGTGTCGGGAGCTCACTGGGAACGTCCCGTATTCCCGGCATCCCGGTTTCCCAATAAGTTCCCGGTACCGGCCGGATTCCGGCATTGGGCCCGGCCGATGTCGCCCCTTGGGGCGTTTCCGGTACTGGCCGGTATCAGTATCCCGGCAGGCCAATA